>CAUYPK010120612.1:0-134683 GCA_963574355.1 Loris lydekkerianus
TGCCTCTACCTAGATACAGCCAATGTGGTACCATGCCACTGGCCCGACCCTGTCACTCACCTCTTCCCCCGCCTTCTTTCCCTGCCCCTTCTCCACAATAAAAAAAAAAAAAAAAGAAGTTGTGGAAATGCAAAAAAGTAAAAAAAAAAAAAAAAAAGAAAAGAAAAGGAAAGGAAAGAAAAGGAAAGGGAAAAGAAAAGAAAAGAAAAGAAAAGAAAAGAAAAGAAAAGAAAAGAAAAGAAAAGAAAAGAAAAAATTAGCTGATCGTTGTGGCGGGCACCTGCTATCCCAGCTACTCAGAAGGCTGAGGCAAGAGGATTGCTTGAGCCCAAGAGTTTGAGGCTGCTGTGAGCTACAATGCCACAGCATGCTACCCAGGTTTCAAAAAGAAAAAAAAAAAAATTAAATAAATAAAATTAAGGCAAAATGAAGAATTTTTAAAGAAACAAAATGCCAAGTGTATTCACTGCCCAGTAGACTTTTACCATAGGAAATGCTAATGAAAATTCTTTAAGGAGGAGGAAAATAATACCAGATGGAAATTTAATAAGGTAATAGAGAATACTAGAAATAGTTAGTATGTGGGTAAAATGTAAAAAATTTTTTCTCTGGTTTGGGGCCTGTAGCTCAACGGCTAGGGCACCAGCCACATACACCGAAGCTGGTGGGTCTGAATCCAGCCTGGGCCTGCTAAACAACAATGACAACTACAACAAAAAAATAGCCGGGTGTTGTGGCGAACGCCTGTGGTCCCAGCTACTTGGGAGGCTGAGGCAAGAGAATCACTTAAGCCCAAGAGTTGGAGGTTGCTATGAGCTGTGCCACCACAGCACTCTACCAAGGGAGACAGTGAAGCTCTATCTAAAAAAAAAAAAAAATTTTTTTCTCATTTTGCTATTTCTATAAGATAAAGTCTGTTTAAAACAAAAATAGTAACAAAGTATTGTAGCATTTATAATACATGTACAATTACAACATATGATAAAAATACTACTAAGACCAGGAGAATAGAAGTATATTATTATAAGGTTCTTATACTATATGTGAAGTAATTAGTAGTAGACTAACGGTCACAGTAGACCATAAGTCAGGTATGTATACTGCAAACCTTAGAACAAAATAAAAACAAAACAATGATGTGTAGTCAATAAGTGAAGACTGGGGATAAATTAAAATCATAAATAACTAAATCCAGAAGGCAAAAAAGAGAAAAGCCGAAAGGACAAAAAGGTAGATTCAAATTCAAGATACTTGTATTAAACTTTTTTTTGAGACAGGGTGTCTCACTCTCTTACCAAGGCTGGAATACTGCAACAGCAGCATGGTTCACTGCACCCTCTAACTCAGACTCAAGCAATTCTCCTGTCTCAACATCCCAAGTAGCTGGGACTATAGCTTAAAGCCACTATGCCTAGCTAATTTTTTTTTCTTTTTGGGGTAGAGGCAAGGTCTTGCTATTGCCCAGCTCTCAAACTCCTGGCCTAAAGTGATCCTCCATTGAGGATATATAAGATTAGAACAATAAAATCAATTGACTAGATGCGACATTTATAAAACACTCTGCCAATAATGGTAGAATACAGATTTAAGTACACATGGAACAGTTGCCAAAGTAAACCATATATGTTAGGTTATAAGATAATTCTTTAAAAAAAAATTTTTTTTTTTGAGACAGAGTCTCACTATGTCATCCTCCGTAGAGTGCCATTACGTCACAGCTCATAGCAACCTCAAACTCTTTTGGGCCTAAGCAATTCTCCTGCCTTAGGCTCCCAAGTAGCTGGGATTACAGGTACCCACCACAATGCCCAGCTATTTTTTGGCTGTAGTTGTCAATGCTGTTTGGCAGGCCTGGGCTGGGCTCGAACCTGCCACCTCCGGTATATATGGCTGGCACCCTAGCCACCTGAGCTACAGGCGCCTAGTCAATTCTTAAAATATTTTAAAAAACTAAGATCATACAGAGCATGTCCTCTGACCATAATGAAATCAAACTAGAAACTAATTAGAAACTAATAATGGAAATCTCCAAATATTTGAAAATTAAACAGCATACTTCTAAATTATCTATGGGTAAAATATGAACTCATAAAGGAAATTAGAAAATATTTTTAACTGAATGACAAAACATTAAAATTTGAGGAATACAGGTAAAGCAGTGCTGAGAGGAAAATTTACAGCACTGAATAGTTCTATTAGAAAAAAGAAAAAACCTTCTACCATACCAAACTAGAAAACTAAGAGCAAATTAAACTCACAAAGTAACCAAAAGGAAGCAATCAATGCAATAAAAAAGGAAAAAAATGTAAAAGTAATCAAAACAAAGCTGGTTCTTTTAATAAAACAAAATTTTTGGTGACACCATCTCCCTCTGTTGCCCTGGTTAGAGTGCAGTGGCATCAGGATAGCAACCTCAAATTCCTGGTCTCAAGCACTCCTCCTTCTTAGCCTCCTAAGTAGCTGGGACTACAGCTACCCACCATCACATCTGGCTATTTTTTTCTATAGATGGGGTCCCTGCTGTTGTTCAGGTGGTCTCAAATTGCTGAGCTCAAGCAATCTTCCCACTTCAGCCTCCCAGAGTGCTAGAGTTATAGGTGTGAGCCACCACATTTGGCCTGAAAATTTTTGAAAAGATAGCAAGTCACGAATATCAAATCATAAAATCTTTTTTTTTTTTTTTTTTGAGACAGAGTCTCACTACACCCCCCTCAGTAGAGTGCCGTGGAGTCACAACTCTCAGCAACCTCAAACTCTTGGGCTTAAGTGATTCTCTTGCTTCAGCCTCCCGAGTAGCTAGGACTACAGGTGCCCGGCACAACACCCAGCTATTTTTTTGTTGCAGCTGTCATTGTTGTTTAGCAGGCCCAAGTTCAAACCTGCCAGCCTCAGTGCATGTGGCCAAGCATGGTAACCACTGTGCCATGGGCACCGAGCCCAAATCACAAAATCTTTAAGGTAAAGAATGTATCTTCTGGACAATGATTGAAGTAAAAGAGCATATTGGCTGGAGTTACAGAAATTTGCCTTAAGCTAACAGTATTCAGACAAGCAAGGAGAAAGGAGTGCAGAGGTTAAAAGCTTAAACCAAATCACAAAAGCCAGACTGAACATCTACCATGTCTACATGGTAGATAACCAAGGCAACAGACCTACAGATAGCAAGACAAGCCAGGGGCCAAAACAGGCTAGACGTGAACAAAGGCAAATTGACTTAAGTAGAACAACTCCTACCATGCTTAGTTAATTCTGATTGCAGTTGGTTCTTGGAATTGCTGATTTGTAACACAGTACACTCCAGTTCTGCTACCAGTTACTTTATCCTTGGGAAGAGGAATTATGAATTCCTAAGGAACCCAATATTGCTTTAAGAATAGCAGAAATTCAGGCTGGGCACAGAGGCTCAGGCCTATAATCCTAGCACTCTAGGAGGCTGAGGCAGGTGAACTGCCTGAGCTCACAGGTTCGAGACCAGCCTGAGCCACAGCAAGACCTCGTCTCTAAAATTAGCCAGGCATAGTGGCAGGTGCCTATAGTCCCAGCTACTCTATTAAAGAGTTTGAGACAAGAGGATTGCTTGAGCCCAGAGTTTGAAGTTGTTGTGAGCTATGATGCCACGGTACTCTACCAAGGGCAACAAGGTGAAATTCTGTCTCAAAAAAAAGAAAGAAAGAAAGAAAGAAGAATAGCAGAAATTCCTGGGGATAAGGAAGGCAAGAAAGAAAATAATATTAAAATAGTAAGGTCTACATATATTAGGCACCACGGTAAGAATTTTATATATAAAACACACACACAAAACTCCTTTAAGTCTTCATAAAAGAAACAAATTACAGAATTTGCCCACTACTGCATATCTTTTAACTAGCAGATTTAATAGAGAGCAGTGCAGACATATAAACTTGGAAGGGAACTTGGAAACATAAAAACTGTTGTTTAGGATGATGGAATGGAGTTTTTTCCTTTTTTCCCCCAGCCTTTTTTTTTTTTTTTTTTTTTTGAGACAAAGTCTCACTCAGTGGCCCTGGGTAGAGTGCTGTGGCTTCATAGCTTACAGCAATCTCAAACTCTGGGGCTCAAGCAATCCTCTTGCCTCAGCCTCCCAAGTAGCTGGGACTACAAGAGCCCACCACCACATTGAGCTATTTTTTTCTATTTTTAGTAGAGATGGGGTCTTGCTCTTGCTCAGGCTGGTCTTGAACTCCTTAGCTCAAGCAATCCACCCGTCTCAGCCTCCCAAAGTGCTAGGATTATAAGCATGAGCTACCCCTCCTGGCTTCAATGTTTTAATTTCATTAGTATGTAATTTACTTTTTACTATAAATGAAAATAGGTAGAAAAATGGGAACTTTTACTATGTCCTTGTGAACTATGGTACATGACATAATACATTTTTTCCATTTAAAAATAAGTGTAAAATATGGCCAGGCCTGGTGGCTCAAACCTGTAATGGTAGCACTCTTGGAGGCTGAGGCAGAAGAATCTTTGAGCTCAGAAGTTCAAGACCAGTCTGAGCAAGAGCAAGATCCCATCTCTAAAATAGAAAAAATTAGTTGGGCGGTTGTGGCAGGCACCTATTGTCCCAGCTACTCAGAAGGCTAAAGCAGGATTGCTGAAACCCAGGAGTCTGAGGTTTCCTAGGTGAACTAGGCTGATGCCACAGCACTCTAGCCCAGGAAAGAATAAGATTCTGTCTCAAAAAGAAAACAAAAAAAGAATAAGGTCTAGTCGCTTCTAGCCTTACTGAAGATTTTTCTTCTATTATCAACTTAAAAGACCAAGATTTATTATTATAGGAATTGCTTCACACTATCTACTCATATCCTTTGACTTTCCTCTCTTCTTTATAAAAACAGGTAGCCAGGTGTTGTGGCTGGTGCCTATATTCCCAGCTACTTGGGAGGCTGAGGTAAGAGAACTGTGTAAGCCCAAGAGTCTGAGGTTGCTGTGAGCTGTGACACCTCGAGACTCTTTCTCAAAAAAAACAAAAACAAAAACAAAAACTCCCATTCTCAAGTGATCCTCCCACCTGGCCTCACGAAGTACCAGAATTACAGGTGTGAGCACCACAACCTGCTTTGATCTTTCTAATAAGAGCAAACATTAAGCAATTTATTAAGTAATACGGCTTATTAAATGCATTGTTTCATTTTGTTCTCACAAAATCCCGGCGAGCTAGGTAGTATCAGTATCCCCATTATATTACTGAGGGAAATGAAGTCCAGGGTGGGTAATTTGTCTAAGGTCCCAACTAGTAATATGACAGAGATATGTGAACCCAATTTGACTACAGAATCTATGTGTCCACAAAGGGAAACTGCTTCCCTAACTAACCTTTCAGACACTCTTCCATTACTCAAGCTCTTACCTCTCACATCCAGTTACTACATTTTTTCCACGATCCCTATATTTTTTCCATGGTCATTGGCCTCTTGTGTTCTTCTTCTTTCCTCTTTCCCATCATCTAGGACCTCAACAGGTTCAAGCACCTTGATTCCCTTGTATCCAAGCTCTTACCACTCCACAACAGTGATCTATCAAAATCTGATTCATATAGTTGAGCAAGGGGGGGATGAGGGAGGGCGACTGGCAGGATCTCCCTAATGTGCACAATGTGAGGGTGTTCAGCACACCCCTTGGGTGAAGAACTCAACTGTGACTTGAACTTTACCTTAAAATTGAAAACAGGGTAACCTAAACCCTTTATACCCTCATGTTAATAAGGGGGAAAAAAAAATCCTAAACCACCACTATAATGCAACTGCTTTCCTCATTCCTGTCACTGAGTAGGTAGGTTGATTCTGGGAAGAACAAATGTTTACTTATAGTTGTCTTCATTTTCTCAAGACTAATATGAGCCCTCAGCACACCTGCCAACCAATCCCTCTCAATTTCTTCAACAATCATCATACCGTTACACCACTGTCCTCAAGTCCACCGTGTATACCCCTTACCCTTTACTCCAGCCCAAGCAATACTGAAAAATTCTGGTACAATTCTCCACTAACCACATCTATATTAGTATCTATCCATACTTCCTTCCTATTAGGTCTGTCCTTCATCCTATCCCTAGTGAACATCTCTACAGCTCTGCTCATCAATTATCATACACTTCTGTTATACTTTAAACCATTATAGGCTCCTTAAATACAGAAATGAAACTCAAGTCACTCACTCCCATTCAAAACTACCTGCCCTAGGCCGGGCGCAGTGGCTCACACCTATAATCCTAGTACTCTGGGAGGCCCGGCAGGTCACAGGTTCGAGACCAGCCTGAGCCAGAGCGAGACCTCATCTAGAAAAATAGCCGGGTGTTGTGGCGCACACCTGTAGTCCCAGCTACTTGGAAGGCTGAGGCAAGAGGATAGCTTGAGTCCAAGAGTTTGAGGTTGCTGTGAGCTGTAACCCTAGAGCCATGGGCTACAAAGTGAGACTCTGTCTCACACACAAAAAAACTGCCTTCACTTATAGTTCCCTCTAGGTGGCATCTAGTATCCTTCCTCCTCTTATTCTAATGGGCAAATAGACTATCCTTGCTATCTCTGCTCATTTCCCATAAAGTCTCACCCACTGCCATCTGGCTTCCATCCTTACTATTTCTGTAACAGCTCTTGCTAAGGTCACCAATGACGTCCTAACTGCCAATCCAATGGATACTTTTCAGTCCTTATCTAACCGAAATGCTCTTAGTTAACTGACACTGTTAAGCACCCACCTCAATACTGAACACTTTCCTGACAGCCTTGGATCCCAGGACCCAGCACTCTCCTGACAGCTCTGGCCTCTTCCCGACCATGGCTCCAGTTTGTCCCTCTGGTCTTCTCACTCTACATTCTCCCTGAGTGATCTTACTCCTAAGCTTTCAACGCTCATGCTTAAAGTCTCTTTACATCTTCAACCCAGACCTCTTCCTTAAGCTTCAAATTGCTAGCTGGACATCCCATGATGTTAAGTTACCCCTGACTGCTCTTACTTTCTCATTTACTTTCTCTCCCTGGAGCTTCAAAATTAATACTGCTTTTCAACAAATCTAAGAAATCAGGCAGGGTGACTCAAGCCTGTAATCCTGGCACTCTGGAAGGTCAAGGCAGGTAGATTGCCTGAGCTCACAGGTTCAAGAACAGCCTGAGTCTGAGCAAGACCTCATCTTGAAAAATAGCCAGGTGTTGTGGTGTGCGCCTGTAGTCCAAGCTACGTGGGAGGCTGAGGCAAGAACATCACTTAAGCCCAGGAGTTTGAGGTTGCTTGAGGTATGATACCACGGCACTCTACTGAGGGCAACAAAGTGAGACTGCCTCAAAAAAAAAAAAAAAAAAATGAAAGAAAGAAACTTAAGAAATCAAGAGATACCACTAAGGAGGTAGGGAGAATATGTATGTGTGTATATATGTACATAAATATGTATGTTGGAATTGAAAAAATATGATATAAATAAATGCCTGCTAGATTCTTCCATCCAGATATTCTCAGGAACCTTAAACTTTTTTTTTTTTTTTTTTTTTTTTGAGACAAAGCCTCAAGCTGTTGCCCTGGGTAGAGTGCTATGGCATCACAGCTCACAGCAACCTCCAGCTCCTGGGCTCAAGCGATTCTCTTGCCTGGGCCTCTCAAATAGCTGGGACTATAGGCGCCCACCACAATGCCCGGCTATTTTTTGGTTGCACCCGTCATTGTTGTTTGGCAGGCCCGGGCTGGATTCGAACCCGCCAGCTCAGGTGTATGCAGCTGGCGCCTTGTCCGCTTAAGCCACAGGCGCCGAGCCAGGAACCTTAAACTTTATACATCCCAAACTAAATTCATTTACCTTTCCTCTTAAGTCTCCTCTTCTTCCTGTGGCCTTCCATTTGGTGGCACCAACATCCACCTTGTTACTCATGCCAAAATCAGAAACATCCTTTTAAACTTTTTTTTCCCTTGACATCCCACAACAAAGTTCTAATCACTTTATCTGCTAACTACTCATCCTGTTCTCTTCTTACCTTTGCTTTCACTGCTCTCATTTTTTTTTTTTTTTAAATTTCAGCTTGCTTGTTCATTCTTCGTTTGAAGTACTTTTTTTGGTGTTCATTTTGTTTCTTCTTTTTTTAGGTGTTTTTCCTCTGGCGATGCTCTGTCCCCTTGCCTCTCCAGTAGCTGGGATTACAGACGCCCACCACAACATCTGGCTGTTTTTTATGTTAGCAGAGACAGGGTATTACTCTGGCTCACTGCTGTTCATACTGGTCTCGAACTTCTGAGCTCAGGCAATCCACCCGCCTCAGCCACCAACAGCGCTGAGACTACAGGTGTGCGCCACCATGTCCGGCCCATCATTTCTATTTGGACTTCTGCAGTGATCCCCAAACCTGATCTCCCATCCTATCCTTTTTTTTGGAGACAGTCTTACTATGTCACCCTTGGTACAGTGCCGTGGCATCACAGCTCACAGCAACCTCAAATTCTTGGGCATAAGCAATTCTCTTGCCTCAGCCTCCAAAGTAGCTGGGACTACAGGCACCCACCACAACGCCCAGCTATTTTTTAGGGGGGGTGGTGGGGGGGTTGCAGTTGTCATTGTTGTTTAGCAGGCCCAGGCTGGGCTTGAACCCACCAGCCTTGGTGTATGTGGCTGGCACCCTAACTCACTGAGCTACAGGCGCCAAGCCCCATCCTATCCTTTTAATTCCATCTTCTCCACAGCTTTAAGATTGGATTATCTAACATAAGAAATCTGATAAAGATCACTCCATGCTTAAAACCCTTACACAAGGCCTAGGGCACGCCTATAATCCTAATGGGAGGCCGAGGTGAGTGGGTTGCTTGAGCTCAGGATTTCAAGATCAGCCTGAGGATTAATTGCCTGAGCCCAAGAGTTTGAGATTGCTATGAGCTAAGATGACACCTACCTAGAGCAACAGAGTGAGATTGCCTCCAGAAAAAAAAAAGACCCTTACATGAATCTCAAGGAAGCACACACGGCCCTCCATGATGAGGCTCATGCAGCCTCATCTCCTAACATTCCTAACTCCATTATTTACTCTAAAAAGCCTTGAACTACTCTTTTTTTTTTTTTTTTTTTTTTTTTTTTAGACAGAGCCTCAAGCTGTTGCCCTGGATAGTGCTGTGGCATCACCGATCACAGCATCCTCCAACTCCTGGGCTCAAGCGATTCTCTTGCCTCTGCCTCCCAAGAAGCTGGGAACACAGGCACCCGTCACAATGCCAGCTATTTTTTGGTTGCAGCCATCGTTGTTTGGTGGGACCAGGCTGGATTAGAACCTGCCAGCTTAGGTGTATGTAGCTGGCGCCTTAGCCAATTGAGCCACAGGCACCGAGCCTGAACTACATTTTTTAATAGACAGGGTCTCACCCTGTGGCCCAAGCTGAAGTGCAGTGGCACAATCACAGCTCACTGTAGCCTGGAACTCCTGGACTCAAGCAGTCCTCCCACTTCAGTCTCTTGAATAGTTTCAACTACAGGCATGAGCCAACACACCCAGCTAATTTTTGTATTTTTTGTAGAGATGAGGCCTAGGCTGGTCTCAAAAATCCTTGAGTTTTTATAGTTCCACATATACCATGCCAATTTCACATCTACCTCTCTCGCTAAAGGAATGCCTTCCCTCACCTGCCTAATCACATCACATGCTATTTTTTTCAGAAAGCCTTTCCTCTTCTCCTAGATTGGATAAGCATCATTAACGCTAGTGTTCTCAGATTCCCAAACATCTGGTGTTCCATCCTATCCTTTAACTCCACTCAACCAAGTATCTCTAATCCAAACATCTGAAATCCAAAATCTGAACCTTTTTTTTTTTTTTGTAGAGATAGAGTCTCACTTTATTGCCCTCAGTAGAGTGCCGTGGCATCACACAGCTCACAGCAACCTCCCATTCTCTTGCCTCAGTTACCTCCTGAGTAACTGGGACTACAGGCACCTGCCACAACGCCCAGCTATTTTTTTTTGTTGCAATTTGGCTGGGGGGCCAGGCCCACACCTACCACCCTCAGTATATGGGTCTGGCATCCTACCCACTGAGCCACAGGTGCCGCCTAAATGGAACATGCAGGGCCTGCCCAGAAAGTATCCAGCCATGCATATCTCTGTTTTATTTTTTTTTGGCAGTTTTTTGCCAGGGCTGGGTTTGAACCCGCCACCTCCATCATATGGGGCCGGCACCCTACTCCTTTGAGCCACAAGCGCTGCCCTCAAAATCTGAACCTTTTTGAACGCTAGCATGAAGCTGAAAGAAAATGCTTAGTGGAGCACTTTGGATTTTGGATTAGGGATGCTGACCCTATAAGTATAAAGGAAATATTCCAAAATCCTAAAAAATATGAAATATTTCTTATCTTGAGCATTTTGGATGAGGAATACGCAACGTGTAATATAAGTTCTATAAACACCTCATCTATTATATTTCTTTAAGTATGTGTCTTTCCGATAGTAAGCTCAGAGGGCAGAGACTCTTATATCTGGTGTGTGGATAATGCCCAGAATACAGTAGATATCAACAAATGCCAACATGAGTTACATAATTTCTGTTGTCTGACCATTAGGGGGGTAAAAAAAATCCAACCTAAAAAAAATAAACTTTTCCCTTGTGCTACACACCAAAAAAAGTGTCATGATGGATTTTAGGCAAGGAATATTAAGATGATAGAATGTATCCTTAACAGAATCCTTTAAAAAAAAAAAAAACATAAAACATTCTGTTCTATCTGTGCATTTACTGCATATTTGAAGAGATACAAAGATCAGAATAAAAGAAAAATGTTACAGCTAAGAGTTATTCTAAGGGAAATCAACATAAGGCAACTTTTTGTAACTTTACAAAAACTTAATATATAGTTTAAAATATTCAGATTACTCTTTCTCAATTTTAGCTACCCTCTACGAAGCCTTTAGAAGCAAGTGAAGGGGGAAGAAACCTTCCTGAAATACCTAGCAAAAACAACTTTTTTTTTGAGACAGAACCTCAAGCTATCACCCTGGGTAGAGTGCCATGGCACCACAGCTCACAGCAACCTCCAATTCCTGGGCTCAAGGGATTCTCCTGCCTCAGCCTCCCAAGTAGGTAGGACTACAGGTCCCTGCCACAACACCCGGCTATTTTTTGGTTGCAGCCATCATTGTTGTTTGGTGGACCTGGGCTGGATTTGAACCCGCCAGCTCAGGTGTATGTGGCTGGCACCTTACCTGCTTGAGCCACAGGCACCGCGCCAAGAACTTCTTTTTTAACAGGTACTCTATACTACTAGCTAATAGATAAGTTATAAGACTTAAAATAGGCTTGGCTCCTGTAGCTCAATGTTACTGCAGCAGCCACATACACTGAGACATGGGTTTGAGCCCGACCTGGCCTTGCTGAACAACAATGACAACTAATTAAAAACAAACAAACAAAAAAAACACTGGGCATTGTGGTGGTCCCTATAGTCCCAGCTACTCAGGAGGCTCGGGAGGCTGAGGCAAGAGAATCATTTAAGCCCAAGAGTTTGAGGTTGCTGTGAGCTGTGATGCCATGGCACTCTACCAAGGGCAACATAGTGAGACTGTCTCAAAAAAATAAAAAACAAAAAAAACTTAAAATAAGTCCCTGGGAAAATGCAAACACTATTATTATTTTTTGGGGGGGAGACAGAGTAGCACTTGGTTGCCCTTGGTAGAATGCTATGGCATCCTAACTCACAGCAACCTCTAACTCTTAGGCTCAAGCAATCCTCTTGCCTCAGCCTCCCAAATAGCTGAGACTACAGGTGCTAACACAATGCCTGGCTATTTTTTAGAGATGGGGGTCTCACTCTTGCTCAGACTGGTCTAGAACTTCTGAGCGCCTGTCTCAGACTCCCAAAGTGGTAGGATTATAGGTATGAGCTACCACCTGGCTTGATTTTTTTTTTTTATCCCAGAGACCCAAGTTTCCCTCTGATACCCAGGGTGGAATGCACTGATGCAATGATGTGATTATACTCATTACAACCTTGATTGCCTTGGGGTCAAGCAATCCTACTGCCTCAGCCTCCCACATAGTTGGGACAATAGGCACACTACCATGGCTGGATAATTTTATTTTTTGTAGAGACAAGGTCTTACTATGTTGCTAGGCTGGTCGCAAACTCCTGGCCTCATGCGATCCTTCTACCTTGGCCTCCCAGAGTGTTGGGATTATAGTTGTGAAAGACTGTGCCCAGCCAAAAATAATGCTTTTTTGTTTAAATTAAAATTTCTCACTTCTACTCTTGCCTTAATTTAGAATTACTGCAACTCCACAGAGGTAGGCTGTGGAATTCTTAGCAAACAATTATGAATTGATCTTACACACTAAGATAGAGCAGAGGTTCTCACCCTGTGGGTCGGGATCCCTTTTTAAGAATGAAAGTACACTGCAGCATTAGGAAGGTTGAAAACCACTCCCATGGAAACTGATATACTACTAAGCAAAATTGGGAAGAAAAACAAACCAGAGAGGAAAGGATATGAAATGAGCAGAGGGGATGAGGGAACCTGGAGCCAAGTGCCTTAATACCTTGGTGAAGGTGGTGGAGCCGGAAGCCATAAGAATTTGACGCACACGATTGTGGAAGCGCTGCATTGATTCATCATCCACCCGCAGGAAACACTGAGCTGTCCGTTCCTTAGTAACCTAAACCACAACCAAGGTCAAAGTTAACTTGTCTCAGGAATCAGCACAGAAAGAAAGGCAAACTTTTGACCACCACACTAAGCCTCCCCACCCAACAAGGTTTAACTAACAATGAAGTAGAACACCTGTGTTCCTCATCCCTACCTACCCTTGAGAACAGGGGTGGTTATGGTACTCCTAGCCCTCTTTCTAGGCTATACCTCATTCTGTAGATTCCAGACTCCATCCTTGTGGGTGAACTCCTCATAGCTTGTGCGGCATTTAGGCAGGATGCGACACTCAAAGCCACACATGTTGAACAGCAGGTTGGGGTTGTCCTTGCTATACACTGACACGAAGCTGTTCTCCCACTGAACTGTAGTCACTGACCGAGGCAGACGATTCTTGATGTCCCAGAACACCGCCCGACCCCTGCCCACAGAGAACATATGGTCACATCTGTGTCCTGAAAGGAACATCCCTTCAAAGACTAGACTGTTGATATCCCAACCTCATTTCACTTATGAGGTTGTGTCCCTGGGTAGGGGTGTTGGTGTCCTGGGTGGGACACAACCTTATAAATGTCCTCTAATTGCTCTCTGAATTCCTCAGGCTAATGTCCTTCCAGTTCCCATAGCCCCAACTTAAGACTCACAAGTTGACATCATGCTTCATCAGGCGCATGCGAGCATCTCGGGGCCAACACTTCTTGTTATTATAGCCAACAATGTTTTCATTGTTAGGGTCGGGGTGCTCTGTCAGGTAACGTTGGATTAGGTCCCGAGCTTCATCTGCTGTGAACCTATACCAAACAAGATACATTGCTGAGGCCCAAATACTGGGACCCCATGAGTCCTCCAGCTCCAGAAATGCAGACCCCCGCACCCCAACTTCATTCTATTTTAACCCTTCCCCCTAGCAGTTAGTCAACTGAGGTATGAAAGAACTTTCGTGTGTCCTACAGTGGTAAGAATACAGGAAACCACTCACCTGAAAAAAATATGGATTCGATCAATGTATCTACAGAAGAGACGGATGGGGTGGGCAGCCTCAGTGGCTATGTCCTGGAAACTGAGAAAGTCATTTGGCATTTGTGGAGGGCCAGCCATCTCACTGGCCCGGTGCAATCCCAACACAAGCAAATCCATCACCAGGCCATAATACTGCACAATGAATGAGGCAAACTGTAGGCCTCTGATGATCCCATAGGAATTTGTATGGTTCATGTCCTATAAAGGAAAAACTACAACTCAACAACCAATTGCCATGTCCAAGACTTCTCCAGGGTCCTTTTGTTTTTCCTTCAGAAAATCCTGATTCAGTGGACCAGAAAACCCTACACATAAAATACTTGCTACCATGCCAACAAGATATACCTTGTAGTTAATGACAACATTGTTCTTGGCTGTCATGTAGTCAGCTATGTTGTGGTCCACAATGAGCCGCAGCAGCCTATTAAGCAGGGTCAAGTCAATCTTTTCATACATCTTCTCAAAGCGTGATTCAAGCATGACATTGCACTCGCCCTCACTTGTCTCCCACACATCCTGCAGGTTATTGATGCCTAAGGAGCAGCAAGACACATCTTCAGCAGGTTAGAAATTCCCTTTCGAGAGTCGGTGCCCGTAACATAGTGGTTACGCCACCAACCACATACACCCAGGCTGGTGGGTTCGAACCTGGCCTGGGCCTGCTAAACAATGACAACTGCAACAAAAAATAGCTGGGCATTGTGGCAGGCGCCTGTAGTCCCAGCTACTTGGGAGGCTGAGGTAAGACAATCGCTTAGGCCAGTGGTTCTCAACCTTCCTAATGCCGTGATCCTTTAATACGGTTCCTCATGTTGTGGTGAC
Organism: Loris lydekkerianus; assembly: GCA_963574355.1. NCBI lineage: Eukaryota > Metazoa > Chordata > Mammalia > Primates > Lorisidae > Loris > Loris lydekkerianus. Next base: position 14,459 of record CAUYPK010120612.1, read on the forward strand.
CCCAACCATAACATTATTCTCGTTGCTACTTCATAACTATAATTTTTGCTACTGTTATGAATCGTAATGTAAATATCTAATATTAGGCGACCCCTGTGAAAGGGTCGTTTGACTCCCAAGGAGGTCGCAAACCACAGGTTGAGAACTGCTGGCTTAAGCCCAAGAGTTTGAGGTTGCTGTGAGTTGTGACACCACAGCACTCTAACAAGGGTGGCATAATCAGACTGTCTCAAAAAAAAAGAAATTCCCTCTCGAGTCTAGCACCCACAGTAACTGTCATCACATTCTATAACCCAATCCCACTACCACTCCATCCCTCCATCCAGACTGCTTCATGTATCAGCTTTGCTCAGTTTAACATCAATACTATTTCCTTATTATCACACACCAAGAGAGTAAACCAATCATGCTGCCAAGAGGAAAATGTTGATGTAGAATTCCATTCGTCCCCTCTTCCTCAGAGGGTGATCCCAGGAAGTTACCTTGGCACCACTTGTAAACAAGCAGTGGAGGAGGTTCTGTGTCAGCAGGTTTGATCCAGGGTGGGAAAAGCCGGCGCTTGTCAGCTTCATACCACAGGTACTGGTCCAGGTAGGCATCAGTTATCTTCTCCAGTGGCTCCACGTCATACACTGGAACGAGGTGGCTATAGAGATCCATGAACTCAATGCCCACCTGTGGGACAAAAAGGCTGCCTCACACCAATCCATCAGTCATCTGAGGCAATCTGCCATCTCAGTTACCAAAAATGAATAGCACAGCAAGAAAGGAAATCTGGGGGGGGACATCTTACTCACTTCCTTAAAGGCTCTCTGAGTGAGCAGGTGACGCTTGATGCGGGACAATGCCTCATGAGGGTTGTCATAGGCTTGCTCAATGAGACCTAGCTCCTCCCTCTGAGATTGGTTTAACCGAGACTTCACACTGACAAAACAACAGGAAAGGTGAATGGGAAAACCAAAAGGAAGCCAAACCCAAAAAAAGACTGAGGCTAAATCTTTGTTTTTTTTTTTTGCATTTTCAGCCAGGACTGGGTTTGAACCCGCCACCTCCGGCATATGGGGCCAGCGCCCTACTCCTTTGAGCCACAGGCACCGCCCCTAAATCTTTCTTTGAAGTATGATGATGTCAATCCCTCCCCATCACCGTCCCACCAGGAACCTATCTACCCTATTTCTCACCTATAAGCTTCCTTCAGCCGTTCCAAGGCCAAGATGAGCAACTTGGTGTCATGCTTGTAGGAGAGTGGAGGGAATGGGATAGGCGAGAATCTACGGCTTTCCAACCAATGCACAGTGGTGGTATACACTGCCACTGCTTCCTCTGCTGTTATGTAAGGCCCATCCTGCAATGTGGACATGTAATTAGCCTCTCACTATAATCTAATCCCCCCCCCCCCCCCGATAAGATACGATCCCAACTCTGCAGCACCCCTCCTGGCCACCCCGCACCTCTAGACCAGCCTACTTTGTCCAACCTTCAGGTAATTGTGCTGCCGTTCCTGTTCTGCCTTCAGATAGAGCCGGGTGAGGCGACCCAGGTTCTTTTTGCAAACAGTCTTATCCACAGTAGCCCCACGGCGGATCCGTTCTCGGTTGTAGTGGGCAGTGTTAGTCCACCAGTCAGCTTTGGCCTTCACATACCGAAGGATCATATTTTCTATGGGTGTTGGCAGCCCAGGGACCTGAAAGTGCAAAAGGCACAATCAAGCCAGGCACAGGGGTGGGCACTCGTAGACCCAACTACCCAGGGGCTGAGGCAGAAGCATCACTTGAGCCCAGGAGTTTGAGGCCACCCTAAGAAATGCAGCAAGATCCCATTTGTTTAAAGAAAAATTCCTAGGGAGTCCAGAAGTAGCAATCCTAAACCCAAGAAGAAAGATGTTCATGTCTCCTCCTTGGTGTTGGGAAGACACGCACCTTCCAGGGAATGTTGGCTTTCCAGCAACGCCAGGCTTCACTCAGATGCTGCAGGATTGTCCGGGCCTTGTTCTGTTTGATCCCCTCAGGCATCATGTCCAGAATGTCATGCATCACAGCTGCTCTAAGCTCAAGGTCAAAATGTGACTCCACTCGCTGCTTTGTTACTGTCTTTGCCACACCCTTTGAGTGTCGGCCTAGAAATGAAGTGGCCCAGGGGATCTTGATTAAAAGCAAGATCCCCGGCTTGGTGCCTGTAGCTCAATCGGCTAGGGCACCAGACATGTACACCAGAGCTGGCAGGTTCGAATCCAGCCCAGGCCTGCCAAACGACGACAGGCACCATTGTGGTGGGCACCTGTAGTCCTAGCTGCTTGGGAGGCTGAGGTAAGAGAATCACTTAAGCCCAGGAGCTTAAGATTGCTGTGAGCTATGATGGCCATAGCACTCTACCCAGGGTGATAGCTTGAAACTCTGTCTAAAAAAAAAAAAAGCAAGATCCCTAGCCAGGCACAGTGGCTCACCTGTAATCCCAGCACTCTGGGAGGCTAAAGTGAAAGGATCTCTTGAGCTCAGGAGTTCAAGACCAGTAGCAAGAGTAAGACCCTGTCTCTACTTTAAAAAAATGGAAAAATCAGCTGGGCAGTGTGATGGGCACCTGTAGTCCCAGCTACTCAAAGAGGATGAGGCATGGTTACCTTAAACCCAGGAGTCTGAGGTTGCTGTGAGCTAGGCTGACACCAGAGCACTCAAGCCTGCACAACAGGCAACAGAGTGAGATTCGGGGAGTGGGGTGGGGGGTGGGGTCGCAGATTTCTGGTTTTTAGTAGGAGTCTCTACCTTCATGTACCTCACTAACCATGGTTACAGAGAAATCATTAAGCATTAATAAAGCGTTTGTGTGTCCAGCATGTGCAAAAAGACAAGCTATCTCAATCAAAACTAAGTTTCTCAGGAATTTCCACTTCTATAAATGCATGACCGCCTCAAGGTCCCAGAAAAAAGCCCAAGAAATAGAATCCCAGGTCAGACTCATTTGAGAATGGGACCTAGAGGCAAGCCAGCAGAAAGTGGTTCTCATATAAGGGCAGGAGGCAGAGAAACACACATGATCTACCCTAAGAGCAATGACAGAAGTTGGACAGAGAAAACCACTTACCTTCAAACTGCCGGGCCAGGAGGTTGCCAAGCCATCGTTCTAGCAAAGGAGTAATGCCACGCATGAAAAACAGCCAGACTCGCCAGCCAGCAGCCCAGAAGCCACAGCCAGGGCCCTTCCCTACAGGGCCCTATGATCCCAAGCAGAAGTCAAGAACATAAGTTAGCAATTCGTTTAGACAACACTAGCAAACTAGGCAGAAGTGGGGCAGGAGGAACACATCTATGGCAGTGGAGGGAAAAAAGGAAAACCTTTGGCACCCTCACATCTAAAACAAGGGGCAATGAGAAACTTCAAGGCAAAACCAAGAACTGAGATATCCCATGTGTACTTAAAAGGTAGGTTTTGGGAAGTACTACAGACATTCACAAGGTGAGAACAATGACAGACTTATAGCCTCTCTCCAAATATGTCCTGAAAGTGCACTGATTAGATATAAAGAACTGAGAAAGTCAGTCAATGAGGACAGGGTCTCACCGTGTTGAAGCGGTAATAGATGAGATGCTTCAGGTCCTTACACATGCGAATCTGTCGCATCAATTTGTATTTGTATCGATACATGCCAGTCAGCTGCCCCACATGGGCAAATATATACTGCAATCCATCTGCCAGCTGCAACACAATTGCCCCATCAGACCTGGAGCTTCAGCTAGCTCCACTGTTAGCATAGCCTTCATCCAGCCTCCCCACTTGGGCAGGGGTTGGGAGTACCTCGCCTCACCTGGAAGGCATCCACATTGCCTAATCGATACTGCACATGACTATCCACAACCAGCTTAGTCAAACGCAAAACTTCCCGACACAGATGGAAAGCATTCCCAAAACGAGATTTCTTTCTTTCCTGGAGAAGATTCAAAGAACAGAACATTAATGGACCCAAGTGGATGTTTGCCTTGATCAGGGGCCAGAGCAAAACTATCTATCTGTTCATCCTTCAAGCCCAGGAGACCCAATGCAGGCACCTTGGTGGTGAGTGTCTTGACAGGCTTGAGGTTGAAGTTGTAGTCCAGGTGAAGATAATTGAGGTTTTTACGGTGAATGAGAAGGTTGAGCATGTTGTAGCCTTGGCGGCAAACCTGCAGCCCCACCTCCACCCAGTCCAGCTTCGTGGACTGAAAGAATTTAGTGGCTTTGAAGGAGCGGAACAGATACCTAGGGAGGAGAATAATAGTTAGCCTACTAATAATCTCCAGAAGTCTAAGCAGGGGCCCTTGGGAATTTTACCTCTTCTTTTGGGCCTTAGGGGGCCGATGCTTCAGGGCATTCAGTACATAATACTTAAGCAGCTTCTGGTAGGAGACTCTCACTTTCACAGGCTGCCCAGCAGGACAATGCTCCCGATACCTGAAAAACAAGCCCACCAGCGTTTGGCTCTCTCTTTCTCCAGCCATTCTGGTAACACATGCCCACCTAATTGGAGTCTATTTTGCTATACATTCACTATCACCTCTTTCCACCCCCTGCCCCAGGAAGAAGTCTTACCAATTCTTAACAAGGGGTATGTCCAGGGCCCGACGGGTGCGACCAGAGCGTAGGTTGAAGGGCCTTGGGGCCCAGAGTAGAGCAATACCATTGGCTGTGTTGTCTGTATAAAGGGGTGTGTCCTTCAAGAAAGGCTCCACAAACTCTGGGAGCTCAAATTCCTCATCATCATCTGGCAATGGCTCCTGGCTCTGAAAGAGGAACCCCCCGCAAGAGATCAGGTCCTGCTGAACTAAGCAAAGACTGAGATGAAAGGGAAATTCTCTGGGTCCAAGCAAAGTGGCTACACTGGCCATGGAAACTGGGCTGCCTGACAAGAGAAGCCCTAAAGGAACAGGGAGCAGGGAGCAGGGGAACAAAGAACAAGCCAGGACCAACAAGCAAAGCAAGCATCACTGCTCACCCCCCAATTGGCTCACCACCAAAAACCTCCCAGACGAGTCCCAGTTCCATAGGAGGTAAACACTGCCATCGTTTCCCAACCAAGTTACAAAAATTGAGCTTAGGGAAAGAGGTCTGCGTATTAAGGACAAAATGAAATATAGGTAACAATGAAAACATTATGCTGAGAACCCAGTCACAAGAGACCACAGTGCATGATTCCATTTAAATAAAATGTCTAGAATAGGTAAGTCACAGAGACAGAAGGCAGATAAGTAGTTGCCTAGGGAAGCTAAGGGGAAAGAAAAGGGATTACTCAGGGTTTCTTGTTGGGGTAATGAAAATATTCTAAAATTACCAGTGGTTGACAGCTATACAACCCTTGAAACTAAAAACCACTGAACTATACACTTTTTTTTTGAGACAGAGTTTCATTATGTCACCCTCGGCATAGTGCCGTAGCATCACAGCTCAAACTCCTGGGCTCAAGCGATTCTCTTGCCTCAGCCTCCCAAGTAGCTGGGACTACAGGCACTCATCACAACTCCCAGCTATTTTTATTTTTATTTATTTATTTATTGATACAGAGCCTCAAGCTGTTGCCATGGGTAGAGTACCGTAGCATCACAGCTCACGGCAACCTCCAATTCCTAGGCTCAAGCAATTCTCTTGCCTCCGCCTCCCAAGTAGCTGGGACTATAGGTGCCTGCCACAACACCCGGGTATTTTCTGATATCAGCTGTCATTGTTGTTTGGTGGGCCCAGGCTGGATTTGAACCCGCCAGCTCAGGTGTACGTTGCTGGCACCTTAGCCACTTGAGCCACAGGTGCCAACTCCCAGCTATTTTTAGAGACAATGTCTCACTCTGGCTCAAGCTGGTCTCGAACCTGTGAGCTCAGGCAATCCATCCGCCTCAGCCTCCCAAATGCTGAGAGGCATGAGCCACTGGGCCCAGCCTTTTTTTTTTTTTTTTTTGAGACAGTCTCACTACATCACCCTTGGTAGAGTGCCGTGGCACCACAGCTCAGAGCAACTTCAAACTCTTGGGCTCAAGCAATTCTCTTACCTCAGCCTCCCAAGTCGCTGGGACTACAGGCACCTGCCACTACGCCTGGCTATTTTTTGTCCTAGTTGTCATTGTTGTTTAGCAGGCCCAGGACAAGTTCTAACTCGCCAGACCCAGTGTATGTGGCTGGCGCCCTAACCACTGAACTATGAGCGCCAAGCCTATACACTCTATTTATTTTTGTTTTAATAAATCATAGCTGCCTATACTAATGCAATCATGAGGTGCAATGTGCTGGCCTTATATACAATCTGAAATATTTTCATCAAACTGGTTAACACAGCCTTCACTGCACCTTCTTAGGTATTGTGTTAAGACATTTATTTATATTCTACACTTAAAAAATTTAACATGTACCCTTGTAAAATGCACTGTAGGTATACACTTTATTTTTTAAGGGCAGGGTCTCACTCTGTCACCCAGACTGGAGAGCAACAGCATGATAATAGCTCATTATAATCTTAAACTACTGAGCTCAGGTGATCCTCCCACCTTAGCCTCCTGAGCATTCTACCGAGGGTGACATAGTAGCTAGTAGGCATATGCCACTGTGCCTAATTTTTTTTTTTTTTTTGAGACAAGAGTCTCACTATGTCACCCTCAGTAGAGTGCTACAGCATGACAGCTAACAGCAAACTCAAATTCTTGGGCTTAAGCGATTCTCCTGCCTCAGCCTCCCAAGTAGCTGGGACTACTGATGTCTGCTACAACACCCGGCTATTTTTTGTTACAGTTGTCATTGTTGTTTAGCTGGCCCAGGCTGGGTTTGAAACTGTCACCCTTGTTGCATGTGGCCAGTGCCGTAACCACTGTGCCATGGGTGCTGAACCAACTAATTTTTTTTTTAATTATTTAATTCTTAATTTGTTGTAATTATCATTGTTGTTTGACAGGTCCAGGCTGGATTCGAACCCACCAGCTCTGGTATATGTGGCTGGCATCTTTAGCTGCTAAACTATAGGAGCCGAGCCTTTATTTTTATTTATTTATTTTTTGAGACAGAGTCTCATTATGTCACCCTTGGTAGAGTGCCCTGGTGTCACAGCTCACAGTAACCTCAAACTCCTGGGCTTAAGTGATTCTCTTGACTCAGCCTTCCAGTAGCTAGAACTATAGGCGCCTGCCACAACGCCCGGATACTTTTTGTTGGAGTTGTCATTGTTGTTTAGCTGGCCCAGGCCAGGTTCAAACCTGCCAGCCTCAGTGTATGTGGCTGGCGCAGTAACCACTGTGCTATGGGTGCCGAGCCTTTTATTTTTTTATTTTTGTAAAGACAGGGGTCTCACTATGTTGCCAAGTAGGTCTTGGACTTTGGCCTTAGGAAATCTTCCTGCCTCAACATCCCAAAGTGCTTGCCCAGCCTGAATTATGTATTTTATTTTATTTTATTTATTTTTTTGTAGAGAAAGAGTCTCACTGTACCACCCTCGGGTAGAGTGCCATGACGTCACACAGCTCACAGCAACCTCCAACTCTTGGGCTTACAAAGTTCTCTTGCCTCAACCTCCCTAACAGCTGAGACTACAGGCGGCCGCCACAACGACCGGCTATTTTTTTGTAGCAGTTTGGCCAGAGCTGGGTTTGAACCCGCCACACTCGGTATATGGGGCCGGCACCCTACTCACTGAGCCACAGGTGCCACCCTGAATTGTGTATTTTAAATAAGTGATTTGTATGTTATATTAACTATTTTAAAATAAAGATTAAAACAAACAAAAGGGCGGTGCCTGTGGCTCAACAGAGTAGGGCGCCAGCCCCATATACAGGAGGTGGCGGGTTCAAACCCAGCCCCAGCCAAAAACTGCAAAAACAAAACAAAACAAAACAAAACAAAGAAACAATAAAGCGAGGAATGGTGGTGGCTCATGCCTGTAATCGTAGCACTATGGGAGGCTGAGGTGGGGGAACTGCTTGGCTCAGGAATTTAAGACCAACCTGATCAAGAGTGAGTCCTCATCTCTACTAAAAATAGAACTTATCTGGGTGTCACTGTCCCAGCTACCCGGAGGCTGAAGCAGGAGGACTGCTTGAGGCATGAAGATTAAGTTTGCAGTACTACAACGACACCACTGCAATCTACGCAGGGCAACAGAGTGAGACTCTGTCTTAAAAAATAAAAATAAAAAGGAAAGAAGGAAAAAGAGGAATGAAAAGGGGGAGGGAAGGGGAGGGAAGAGGAGAGGTCAAGTGTAACTAACTGTGTAACTTCCTCTCACCTTGACTGAGTGTCTGTGGGAGATTGGGTTGATCAAAGGATCAAAGTAGAAAGCTGGTAAGTCAGGATCCTCAGTTTTGATGAATACAACATTAGGAGTGTGGTACCTGTAACAAAAGAAGAGTAAGCCAAAGTTTTCCTGTGCTGGCCCAACCTAAATCTTAGCATTCTCCTTTCTAACTATTTGTTTCAGCTTTCTCACCAGGTAAGGTGGACATGGTGTGGAAGATTGTTGTACAAATAAGGAAAAGCAATCTTATATTCAGTGCGGATAGGCTGCCGGATGATGATCTTGTTAATATCATTGAATTCATTCCAGTCTTCATCCCTAAGGTATAAAATTAACGATAAACAGACTAATTTGGAAGTTTTATCAGGATTTTAAGGATAAAGATTACATTTTACTCAATCCAAAGTGCCTAAAATCTTTATTTTCTCCAACTTACTGTAGATTGATGTCTCGAACAAGGGGTTCAAATTTGGGACCTCCAGGAATGGCCATATTGAGTGCCTTGGAGGTAAAGAAAGCCTTCAAATCAAACAGATAGAAGTAGTTATCATCTACCAAGTCTGTCAGGAGCTGATTGGCCAGGCGGTAGAGAGTAGACATCATAGGTAGTGTGAACTGCCAGCGTTGGTAAGTGGAGCCATTCACGTATCTACAAAAGACAGAGGAGGGGGCAACATTTAATAGCATTATTGTTATAGAACCATCTATTGTTCTCCCAGGACTCCCCCTGGAGAGCTATCACGCACTTCCTGCTATCCCTCAATGGCTGGTGGTCATAGAACCAGTCCAACACAGGGGCATCCTCTTCAGGGTCCAGCTCCAGCTGAATGGCTTCCAGTGGCTCAACATCTAGGATGTTGTCTGCATAGTCCAAGGGCGGCTCCTCATCATCAAAAGGAGGGAAACGCATCCTCTTGAAATGCCTCCTGTCTCTTTTTTCTCGACGCATCATAATCCACATTGACCTGGAAGGTAGGAACGTCACACAAGTTTCTACCCACTGCCCCCCAACCACCACCACCACACACCATATTCTACTATTTCTCACCCCCACTGGGAGATGTAGACAGGCTCAATGACCCAGGGAATCTCATTGACGAAGGAAATGGCTCCAGTAATGTGATAAAGCACAGGCACATCCCGAATCTGCTCCCAAGGCATAGGCATGTTCTCCAGGAGTTTGAGGACAGCATGGGGCATATACTTTAGGGCACTGGCACATTAGGAAGAGAGAAGTATATTAGAGATGAGGTGTTCTGCTATCTGTCCCATGCAGAGAAGCCGCATGGTTGTGACTTTAACACATTCCACATAAAATTCTGTCCTATGGTCTAAGCTCCTAAACTTAGCACAGTCCCACAATACTGGGTTTTAGCTCCTTTAAATCAACAGCTATACCTCTCAAGACAGCTTTTAGGTTGTTTTGCATCCTGTTCCTTCCACACCTTCTCATGAACAATAAAATATTGCCCATACTTTATTGCAACCAGTTATCTTGTGTCTGTCCTGTCATGCCACTAGATTGTACATTCCAGAAAGACAGAGATCACTGCTGCCTGTTCACTGTTTTAGCACTAGCACATTTCTCAAAAACATTTATTTTTCTTTTTTGAGACAGAGCCTGAAGCTGTTGCCCTGGGTAGATTGCCATGGCATCACAGCTCACAGCAACCTCCAACTCCTGGGCTGAAGTGAGTCTTCTGCCTTTGCCTCCCCAAGCAGCTAGAACCAAAGGTGCCCGCCACAACGACTGGCTATTTTTTGGTTGCAGCCATCATTGTTGTTTGGTGGACCAGGCTGGATTGGAACCCGCCAGCTCAGGTGTGTATGTGGCTGGCGCCTTAGCCACTTGAGACACAGGCTCTGAGCCAAAAAACATTTTTTTTTTTAATTAAACAAAACTTCCATGGCTGTCTGAGACCAGTCCATTAACAGGCTAACATTTCTGCATCCAAACGGAACAGGGATTTGCTAAAACATTTATACCTGTAGACACCTAGGTTAGGGCCACAGAAAAACAAGAGTACACACATCTCTGAAGTTAAATACCCCAAATGTCAGAATTCTGGTAACTGAGAAGTGACAAGCTGCATAAGGTGTCCATTCTGGGTTGCAACCGGTTCGATAATAGAGATATTGTATAATAGCATCAACAGGACAGATTAAAGCACCAGTCCCAAATTAGGAAAAGAAAATAGGGCAATGGGAAGATGCAGAAATTATTACTGAATGCTAATGGTTTTCTTCTTTCTCCGATGGGCTGTGAAAGCAAGACTCCTATTCCAAAATAGCAAAGCATCTACACAGGACTACATTGTATGAGACAGGAAGAAGGGAAAAGGGTCAAACTCCAAGTAAAATTATTTTACGATGTTCCTTACCCCAAGTATACCCTTTTGTCATGGCGGAACTTCCTGTTGGTCATGTCTCCATGGTCTCGAATGATCTTCCTGACATGTTCTGGGGGCATGTCTTCCTTCTGAGCATCCACAAACCCAAACTTTCGCTTTTCTGCATAGCGCTTGGCCTGCAATTGCTGCCATTTTCGAGCTGCAAAAGTACCTCAGTTTAAAGGACTGCACATCCTTAACTTAACCTAATGATCCGCACATCTTCCCCTAGGGTCCACACCTGTCAGGGTGAGGGAGGAGCAGGCACAGGAAAAAAGGAGCACTCCTTGCCAATTCTCTTGCTTTTTCCTCTATTTTTTTTCCACATTTATCACTACCTGACATTTTTAGTACAGATCTTCCCTTTTTTGTCTATTTCCTCCATTGTTAACGTAAATCCTATGAGAGCAGGAGTTTTGTATCCACTATTGCACCCCCACTATATTAGTGGCCGCTAGTAACAAACGGTTAGCATAATCTGATTAGATAAAAAAAAATTAAATGAGGCTAACACGGGAGCTGACATCTAGTGACAACAGGAGAGAGAAGGATTCCCCGCCACTGGCGGGCCCGCTCCCCCAGCCCCGCCTCCGGGCCCGCGCGCCCGCTCCCACTCTTTGTTCACCTTTCTCCTGCAGCTTCTCTTCGGACATGTAGTCTGGTAGCGGGGCTAGAGGGCCGGGCACAGGATTGCCCGGCCCTCGGTAAGGAAATACTCCCGCCATGCTGGGAGAATCTGGGGAGTAACGGGAAAGAAAAATTAACAAACAAAAAGGCCCAGGCCCACTAGAGGCGAAACAAATCGCGCCCGGAGGCCCTCGGCGTGCAGTCCCGCCTAGCTAAGAGTACATCCAGCCGGATCTGGCCAAACCCTTCCGACCCCTCAGCCCGAGGAGACCACGCCTCCTCTAGCCCGGCCTTAAAAGTCTGCCACGCACCCCTAAACCCCTTGCACAGACAACTGCTTTCTCCGTAGCGCAATGGCGGCCAGCCTGCGTCCACTGTGCGTTCCCAACGCCGGGAAGTACGCAACCCAGGGTTCAGCAGTTGATCCAATAGGCGCCGAAATGGTCAGATGGATTAGTGAGATTACCAATTAGGCTTGCATACCGCGCCGGAGGGGGCGGGTCCACAGGCGGAAAAGATTTGAACGCGAAGGGGTGTGGTCGCGGCTCAAGCCCCGCCTCTCGCGTTTGCGAGACTGTCTCTGGTCCTCTACTAGACCTCGGAGTCTGACAGGCTTACTGGTGTATCACTGCCAGAGACCCACACTTTCATAGTTTTAATAAATTTGTCAAACTTGTTTATTGTTCCGTGTCTGTTCTCATAAAAGTTGGCTTGAGATGCAGTACCAGTTCCAGGTCAATGAGTCTTTTGTTCATGCGTTCATTCATTTAACCATCAATTATTGACCCACTGTACCAAAGACCTGGGGTATAGCAAGAAGGTGGTCATCCCAGGCTCTTCCATCGCGGTGTTGGGAGTTCAAGAGCAGGGCATTTGACTCTGCCTGTGAAGTCAGGGAGGAGTTAGTCAACGAACCTAGAAAAATAAGAGGCTGTGGGGAATTCCATTGGTGGGGATCTTTCCCTACTCCCTCTTCATTATTTCTCTCCCTGGGAATGATTACACTATGTAGTGCATAGTGGACACCCTATGAAATGATTATTGACTGCTCAGGCTCTTCCTGTGTTTTGTAGCCTGAGTAGCTTTTCATATCCTGCCATACTGTTTCCCCTCCCACTCCCTGTGCTCCCTGCTTTGCGGTAGTTTCTGTTAACAACTTTGAATCTTAATCAACAGATAAATTTGTTTGAACTTCCACCCCACTTATTGTGGAGGATGCAGAGGAATTATAACCCATATAGCCACTCAATCTAGTTGAGAATAGAGGACCCAAAGATGAAATAATTAAAGAAAAATGCAACAGAGTCCAGGAAATGGCTGCTGATCTAGAGGTTCATACAAAGAAGAGAGAGAATTATTAAAGATTTAATGGTAATGGGTAGATATGAAGGATTTAGTAAAGGTAAAGGAAGCGAAGGAAAAAGACAATCTCAGATGGTGGAACTGCTAGACTAAGAATTTAGAAAGAAGGCTCAGCGCCTGTAGCTCAAGTGGCTAAGGCACCAGCCACATACACTGGAGCTGGTGGGTTCAAATCCAGCCCAGGCCTGCCAAACAACAATAACAACTAAAACCAAAAAATAGCCAGGTATTGTGGGGGGCACCTGTAATCCCTGCTACTTGGGAGGCTGAGGCAAGAGAATCGCTTAAGCCCAAGAATTGGAGGTTGCTGTGAGCTGTGACACCATAGCACTCTACCCAGGGCAACAGCTTGAGACTCTGTCTCAAAAAAAAAAAAAAAAAAAGAAAGAAGGAAAAAAGAAAATAATTGAAAAAGAGGAACAAACATGGTATGCTCTGAAAACAGCCAGCAGATCAACCTGAGTCTGGTAGAAAGTCCAGCAGCATCACTAGGCTCTTCGTGATTGTCATGTAGTGAAGTACTTACAGCCTGTATAAGGTTCACTAAGTACCAGGCATTGCCATAAGTCCTGATGAAATACTAACATTGTCTGTAGTTTCATTACTAGTATTGTATCAATATCAAATTCCTGGTTTTATTGTTGCACTGTGGTTATGTAAGAAACTCAATTTGGGTGAAAGGTATACAGGAACTAAGCCAGACATGGTGGCTCATGCTTGTAATCCTAGCACTCTGAGAGGCTGAGGGGAGGCGGGTGGATTGCCCGAGCTGACAGGTTTGAGACCAGACTGAGCAAGTGGGAGACTCCGTCTCTAAAAAATAGCCAGGCATTGTGGCAGGCGCCTGTAGTCCCAGCTACTCGGGAGGCAGGCTGAGAGAAGAGGATGACTTGTGCCCAGGAGTTTGAGGTTGCTGTGAGCTGTGATGCCATGACACTCTACTGAGGGCATCAAAGTCAGATGAGACTCTGTCTCAAAAAAAAAAAAAAAAAAAAAGGTATACAGAAACTCTTTGTACTATTTTCAAAACAGCATTATTGAGGTACAATTTGTATTCCATTAAGTTCACTTATTTAATGAGTACATTCAACTATTACAAAGTTGTGCAATTATTACCACCATGTAGTTCCAGAATATTCTTATCATTCCCAGAAGAAACCTTGTACCCATTAGCATTTACTCCCCATTTCTTCCCACCTCCTACTCCTCAGCCCTAGGCACCTACTAATCTATTTTCTATCTCTACAGATTCACTTTTTCTCAACATTTCATATAAATGGTATCATAGAACACTGAGTGGTCTTTCATGACTGTCTTCTGTTACTTAGCATAGAGTTTTTGAGGTTCATGCTTATTGAAGCACATATATCTTTCTTTTTTTTTTTTTGAGACAGAGTCTCACTCTGTTGCCCTTGGTAGAGTGCTGTGACATCATAGCTCACAGCAACCTCAAACTTTTGGGCTCAAGCAATTCTCTTGCCTCAGCCTCCCAAGTAGCTGGGACCACAGGCACCTGCCACAACGCCTGACTATTTTTAGAGATGGGATCTCACTCTGGCTCAGGCTGGTCTCAAACATGTGAGCTCAGGCAATCTACCCACCTTGGCCTCCCAGAGTGCTAGTTAATTTAATTTTTGTTGTTGTTGCAATTTAGCGGGGGCCGGGTTTGAACCCGCTACCCTCAGTATATGGGGCCCTACCCACTGAGCCACAGGCACCGCCTTTAATTTATTTTTGAGACAGCTTACCAGTTGCCCCGGGGTTAAGTACTAAGGTGTCATAGCTTACAGCAACCTCAAACTGCTAGGGTCAACTGATCCTCTTGTCTCAGCCTCCTGAGTAGCTGGGACTATAGACACTTGCCACAATGCCTGACTACTTTTTTATTTTTAGTAGAGACAAGGTGTCACTCTTGCTCATGTTGGTCTCGAACTCCTGAGCTCAGACAATGCACCCAATGGCCTCCCAGAGTGCTAGGATTACAAATGTGAGCCACCAAACCCAGCTGCAATATTTTTTAGAGATGAGCTCTCTATTTGCTAGCCTGGTCTCAAACTCTCGGGTTCAGATGAGAGTCACCCTGGGTACATTACTGTGGTGTCATAACTTACAACCAACCTCTTTTCTCAGCCTCCCAAGTAGCTAGGACTATAGGCATTTGCCACCATGCCTGGCTAGTTTTTCCTATTTTTAGTAGAGACAGGTTTCAGTCTTTCTTAGGCTGGTCTTGAACTCCTGAGCTCAAGCTATCCAAAACAGAGATGGAGGCCAGGCACAGTGGCTCACAGTGACTCTTATAATCCCAGCACTTTGGGAGACCAAGGTGGGTGGAGTGCCTGAGCTCAGGGGTTCTACCAGCCTGAACAAGTACAAGATCCCATCTCTAAAAAAATAGCTGGGTGTTGTGGCAGGTGCCTGAAGTCCTAGCTGCTTGGGAGGCTGAGATAAGAGAATTGCTTGAGCTCAAGAATGTGAGGTTTTGGCCAGGTGATGTGGCTCATGCCTGTAATCCTAGCACTCTGGGAGGCTGAGGTGGGTAGATTGCTTGAGCTCATGAGTTCAAGACCAGCCTGAGTAAAAATAGAAAAACTGAGGCAAGAGGATCACGTGAGCTCAAGAGTTAGAGGCTGCTATGAGCTATGATGCCATGGGACTCTGCCAAGGGTGACAAAGTGACACTTTGTCTCAAAAAAATAAATAAATAAAACAGAGATGGATTTTGAAGCAGAATGCAAAGTTCACATGAATTTTTAAAGATCCTGTCTATGTCAAGGAAATATCCCGTTTCCCTCCCCCCATCTCTGTCATCTTCCCAGAGCTCCATTCCTGCTTGTTGTTAAAGTGGAAATATTTGGCTCTACTCTACAAAGAGCTGGGGTGGTGGAAGAAAGAACAGGAGCTTAAAGAAAATGGTGTTTGGACAAGTTGCTAAGAGTGGGGGCATGGCTAAGTAGTAGTGCTAGTCTGCATCAGTGCCGCGGCAGGAATTGTGGCACACCAGTTTTACAGGCTTTTCTGTCCTCCTCCAGTAGTGCTCTCACCTGTGATCTTCCGCAGAGAGAGATGTCACACCAGTTTCTCAGCCCTCAGGTTTACCAGTGTCAACCAGCCAAGGCCAAGTAGGTGAGGGAGTCCTCTTACAGGTAGGGCAGAGTAAGGAGGCAAAGCTTAACTCAAGGAAATTATTTACTATCCCTGGACTGTCAGACACTACCCCAGTATCTGTTCTTTGGGAGCAGGTGGTGGTGGTAGGCAGGGAACCCTTTCTTAGGGACTGTCACACTGTATTACACAAATGACCTCCCGATCTTCTCCTCCCAAAGGCTGCATGGCTTGTATGACTGTCACTGTAAAAAAAATTCACTCATTCTGAGAGTCACTCCTGTGTCCAGGTCCTGCAGAAGATATGGCAAGAGGCAGGGAAACAATACATTCCACAGCACCAAGTTAAATAATGGTCACATCTGCAGAGAAAAGCTGAAGTAAACCTCTGCCCTGCGCAGTGACTGCATTCCTGAAAAGTGCAGAAATCAATACTTGGTGAATAGAAGTCTGGCTTTCAAGCAGAAACACCCTACTTACAAATACTACTTCAGAGGAAATTTATCTGACTTGATTGATCTTTGTTGGTCAGCTGGCTCCTTCTTTTCTACCTTGAAGCTTCACCCTTTTTATAAAGAAAGAAGAAAAATAGTGTATAAAAAACCCTGGCCAGGAACAGTGGCATGAGCCTGTAGTCCCAGTTACTCAGGAGGCTAAAGGTGGTGTGATCACTTAAACCCAGGAGTTCAAGTCTGCAGTGAACTCTGATCAGGCTACTGCACTCCAGACTGGGTGACAGAGCAAGACCCTGTAGAAGAAGGAGTGGGTGTCTGTAGCTCAGTGGGTACTGTGCGGACACCAAGGCTGGCATGTTCAAAACTGGCCAGGCCAGCTAAAAACAACGACGACCGCTGCAACAATAACAAAAAAATAGCTGGTGTTGTGGCCGGCATCTGTGGTCCCAGCTGCTTGGAAGGCTGAGGCAAGAGAATCACTGAAGACCAAGAGTTTGAGGTTGCTGTGAGCTGTGACACCACAGCACTCTACCTGGGGCCACAGCTTGAGACTCTGTCTTAAAAAAAAAATGGAGAAGGAGCCCTGAACCAAATAAAAACCTGGATTCTAATTCTGGATGTGCTACATGAACGTGCTTAGATAAATCAAGTCATTTGACCTTTCTAGGCTTCAATTCAATTCCTTCAATTTTCCGCAAAATGAAATGATGAGACTGGATTTTTTTTTTCTTTTCTTTCCTTTTGTCTTTTTTTTGAGACAGAGTCCCACTTTGTCACCCTCAGTAGAGTGCTGTGGCATCACAGCTCACAGCAACCTCCAACTCTTGGGCTTAAGCGATTCTCTTGCCTCAGCCTCCTAAGTACCTGGGACCACAGGCGCCCGCCACAATGCCCAGCTATTCTGTTGTTGTTGTTGGCTCAGGCCAGATTCAAACCCACCTGCCTCCGTGTATGTTGCCAATGCCCTAACCACTGAGCTATGGGCACTGACCTTTTTGTTTCTTTTTTAAGACACAGTTTCACTCTTTCTTCCAAAATCTTAGCTTATTGCAGCCTCAAATTTGTGGGCTCAAGGGATCCTCCTGCCTCAGCCTCCTAAAGCACTGAGATTACAGGCGTGAGCCACTGTGCCCACTCTGGATAATCTTCAAGGTGACATGTTAATCAGGATTCACTATTACCAGTAAAATTACAACTCATACTTACTTAAATAAATCTTGGAGGAACTTGCCCCAGATAATCAAATGATGCCAGAAACCCCTCCCCATGTTTTGAGTCCTCTTTTGTGTGGGCTTTCTGCCTCCTAGGGAAGCCCTTTTACATGCTGCTGTCTTAGTGAGGTCAGCACATTTAGACCTCATCTTAACTAAAGTTCCAGCAAAAGTCAAGGTGCTGGCTCGGTGTAGCACAGTGGTTACAGTATCGGCCACATACACCAAGGCTTGAGGGTTCTAACCCGGCCCAGGCCTACTAAACAATGACAACTGTAACAAAAAATAGCTGGGCGTTGTGGTGGGCACCTGTAGTCCCAGCTACTTGGGAGGCTGATGCAAGAGAATTGCTTAAGCCCAAGGGTTTGAGGTTGCTGTTGGCTGTGACGGCACAGCACTCTACCGAGGACAACATAATGAGACTCTGGTCTCAAAAAAAGTCAAAGTGCCAAGGTTTCTAGTCTCTTATATGATGAGCTCAGTTCAGCAAAAGAGGATATGGTGTTCTGATTGACTAGGCTGGGGTCACATGCCCGTAGGGGGAAAGGTGCAGCAAGAGAGGGGTGATTTTCCAAGGAAACGGAAATTCTCTACACTGCTAGTTTAAAATTTCAGCCACAGGTGGTATAATAGAAAAAAAAAAATCTGGGTTTGGTCACCCCTGTCACTAACTAGGTAGGTTACCATGAGTACATTACTTAACCTTTCAGAATCTTTTTTTTTTTTTTTCATCTAAAAGATGAGATGGGCGACGCCCATACCTAAGTGGGTAGGGCGCTGGCCACATATACTGAGGTTGGTGGGTTCGAGCCTGGCCTGGGTTGCAGCCCACAACTGCAATCCAAAAAAAAAACGGTTGGGTTTTTGTGGCGGGGACCTGTAGTCCCAGGTACTTGGGAGGCTAAGGCAAGAGAATTGCTTAAGCCCGAGTTAGAAGTTGCTGTGAGCTGTGATGCCACAGCTCTCTACTGAGGGCAACATAGTGAGACTCTGTCTCAAAAAATAAATAAATAAGTAAATAAATAAATAAATAAATAAAAGATGAGATAGCCAGGTTTAATGGCTCAAGCCTATAATCTTAGAACTTTGGGAAGCTGAACTGGGAGGACCGCTGGGGCCAGAAGTTCTAACAAACCTGGACAACAATGGGAGACCCCACGTCTACAAAACAAACAAAAAGTTAGCTGGGTTTAGTGGTGCTCACCTCTAGTCCCAAATACTTAAAGTAAGACCCTATTTAAATAAATCAAAAAATAAATGAATCTCTGTTTTGTGAGATTAAATGGGCTAACATATAAAGATGACTGACACGGTAGGAACACAACACATGTTCCGTGGAGGATGTTATGATTTTAAGTTAATGATTTTTTTTTTTTTTTTTAGACAGAGCCTCAAGCTGTTGCCCTGGGTAGAGTGCTATGGCATCACAGCTCACAGCAACCTCCAACTCCTGGGCTCAGGCGATTCTCCTACCTCTGCCTCCCAAGTAGATAGGACTATAGGTGCTTGCCACAATGTCCTGCTGTTTTTTGGTTGCAGCTGTTCTTGTTGTTTGGTGGGCCCAGGCTGGATTCGAACCTGCCAGCTCAGGTATATGAAGCTGGTGCCTTAGCCCCTTGAGGCACAGGTGCCGAGCCTAAGTTAATGATTCTAAATAAACATTTCATTTCAACGCAGAAACTCCTCTTTAAAGAGTAATTTGTCTTTCTTTTCTTTTCTTTCCTTTTTTTTTTTTTTTTTTTTTTTTTTAGACAGCACCTCAGTCTGTTGCCCTGGGTAGAGTACCAGGTGTCACGGGTCACAGCAACCTCAAACTCTTGGGCTCAAGTGATCCTCTTGCATCAGCCTCCTAAGCAGCCCACACACACACATACATGCACATAAATACACATACTCAAATACACACACATACACACTTAATCATGCATACACATACACACACATTCTCTATTTTCAGTAGAGGTAGGGTCTCATTCTTGCTCAGGCTGACCTTTTTTGTTGTTGTTTGAGACAGATCTCACTTTGTCACCCTCAGTAGAGTCCTGTGGTGTCATAGCTCATAGCAACCTCAAACTCTTGGGCTCAAGCGATTCTCTTGCCTCAGCCTCCCAAGTAGCTGGGGTTACAGGTGCCCACTACAACACCTGGCTATTTTTTTAGAGACAGGGGTTTCGCTCTGGCTCAGGCTGGTCTCAAACTCATGAGTTCAGGCAATCCACCCACCTCAGCCTCCCAGAGTGTTAGGATTACAGGCGTGAGCCACTGTTCCCAGCCCACTCAGGGTACTCTTGAACTACTGAGCTCAGGCAATTCACCTGCTTTGGCCTCCCTGAGCGCTAGGATATACAGACCTGAGCACCCTGCCTGGCTGAAATCCAGATTTTATGTGATGACGTTTTCACAACTCAGTTATGGAAGCTTTCTGTTTAATTTTCTTATTAACTAAAGATTAATCTAACTAAAGGATTCTTTTGGTTTCAACTCTAGACACTGAAAATCATTCTAAACTGTTTGAATCCACTCTCTTGCTCTGACTACATTCTACTGAATACAGTGGGTTGCTTTTTGAGAGTAAAGGATATTAATACACTTCACAGCTTTGCAGAGCAAAAGGAGTCAGTGAAAGGAGAAACTTTTTTTTTTTTTTTTAGAAACAGAGTCTCACTCGGTAGAGTTCTGTGGCATCACAGCTCACAGCAACCTCCAAGTCCTGAGCTTAGGCGATTCTTTTGCCTCAGCCTCCAGAGTAGCTGGGACTACAGGCACCTGCCACTATTTTTTTTTTTGGTTGTTGTTGCAGTTTGGTCGGGGCCGGGCTTGAATCCACCACCGTTGGTACATGGGGCCTGGCGGAACCACAGGCGCCACCCATGAGAGGAAACTTTTCCAAGACAAAGCCTCCAAAATTCAGCATTGCAATGTAATGCAATGTAATTTTTTTCTTTTTGAGATGGCTCTTGCTCAGGCTTTTCTCAAACTCTGAGCTTAGGGGATCCTCCCACCTTGGCCTCCCAGAGTGGTAGGATTACAGGTGTGAACCACTGCATCCGGCCCTAGAATT
This sequence comes from Loris lydekkerianus, assembly GCA_963574355.1. Classification (NCBI taxonomy): domain Eukaryota; kingdom Metazoa; phylum Chordata; class Mammalia; order Primates; family Lorisidae; genus Loris; species Loris lydekkerianus. Next base: position 34,900 of record CAUYPK010120612.1, read on the forward strand.
GCATTGTAAATCAGGAGACCACTGTAATCAAGAAGAGTGACTCAAAGTAATCACAATCACGAAAGTCTGACATAAATATTGGAATGCCAATTTATTAACTTATAATCAGAATAGTATTCCAAGACCATAAAATATCAATATATACCCCATTCAGAAAAGCCCCTTCCCTGTGCTGGAAAAAAAAGAATTCATCAACTTGGTCGGCATAAGGAAAGTCTGTGGGACTACTTCTCTGGGTACTGCCCTACAGACCCGACCCAATGTAGCATCTGCCAACCTCTGCTTTTTTTTTTTTGGAGACAGAGTCTCACTATGTCACCCTCAGTAGAGTACCATGGCGTCACAGCTCACAGCAACCTCTAGCTCTTGGGCTTAAGTGATTCTCTTGCCTCAGCCTCCCAAGTAACTGGGACTACAGGCACCCACCACAATGCCTGACTATTTTTTGGTTGCAGTTGTCGTTGTTCAGCTGGCCCGGGCTGGGTTTGAACCCTCCAGCCTGGGCGTATGTGGCTGGCACCATATAACTATTGTGCTACAGGTACTGAGCCTAACCTCTGCATTTTTGAACTTTCCTTTTTTAAGGAAAAGTTCAAAGAACAACTGACTGTTCTTTGATTCATATCATCATTATCTGGTCCACACTCTAGTTGATTCTTCTCTTATTTCTCAATTATAATCAAAATCCCATCTTGCCTTCCTGAAGTTTCACTGGGTTATGATGGTAGAAATGTGTGTGTGTGTCCACTTCAGGTGTCCACTCTTCAGGCATTCACTAATGTCCTGCCACCACTGGTGGTAATCTCACTCTTCCTCTATGGGTTTTACTAGTTAACTCACAGAAACAACCATGTTTCCCAAAAGGTCAAGTTCTTGGGCATCCCTCATAGATACTAAATATTATCAAGAGTATTCACTCAAACCATGAATTTATGACATTGGCAAAAGAAAAAGTATTGAGTTGGCATCAATTACAACCTTCATACATACTTAGGGAATACACTCCTCACAAGGGTTTGTCACATTTCTTTTTCTTTGAAAACATACAACATTTTTGTTCATCAAGGCATTCAGTAAAGATGGTACATTGAGGCCAGGTGTGGCAATTCATGCCCGTAATCCTAGCATTCTTGGAGGCTGAGGCAGGAGGATCACTTGAGCTTGGGAGATTGAGACCAGCCTGAGCAAGAGTGAGACCCCCATCTCTATTAAAAACAGAAAACATTAGCTGGGCATTGGGGTGGGCTCCTGTAGTCTCAGCTACTCAGGAGGCTGGGGCAAAATGATGGCTTGAGCCCAGGAGTATGAGGTTTCTGTGAGCTAGGCTGATGCCAGGGTACGATAGCCTGGGGCAACAGAGGGAGACTCTGTCTCCAAGGGGGGGGGGGGGGATAGCAGGTTGAGTTTTGACGCTATGACTTCTATTAAGGACAAACTCTCCGCCAAACTCCTACTTTGTTTTCCCTAACTTAGCATCCATACCGTTGCTGCTTAGGTTGTAGTCTTATTACATTTAAACCCTCTGCTCTTACTTTCTACTTGTGTTCATCTCTTTCCAACTGTCACAGTTTCCCGCTGTCTCCATTTGTTATTTTTCCCTTTGCACCTCAGTTTTTATGACTCTATGATGGCAAGCTCACACAATCCCTCTCTCATTGTTTTTTCTTACATCTCTCTCTCTCTCTATCTCTGTGTTCTCTCCTTTTCTTTTGTTCCTTTCCTCGGATATTCATTTAATTGTTCTGCCCTCCCCACCCCCACATTTTTTCTCTCTGCGATTCCCCTTGTCAGCCTCTTTGCCTATTCTTCTATCTCAAATGACATCCCTGATTCTGACTTGTCCTCATCTTCCTACCAGTCTCTGCCTATCAGTTACTGTCAGCCTCTGTCTTTGTGTATGTCCTTTGTCCTTCTGCCTGTCTCTCACTCCACACATTTCCTGCTTTTCTGTTGGCGAATCTTTCCAAGGGCTGCCTCCCCCTCCTTCTGCTCCTGTGCTTCTCAGCTCCCCTGACTAATCCCCCATCTCTATTTCCATGTCTTTCTTCTCTTGCTCTGCTAATCTATCTGCCGCTTTTTCTTCCGTCTCTCCTGAGCTAGGTTGTTGCTCCTTGCCACTCACTCCTACTATTTCACTGTCTAGACTATCCGTGTCTTCCACCCTCGGGATCCCTTCCTGACAACTTTTATTTCTACTTTTCTTGCCTTCTTTGTTTAAGGCCATTTCATTAATTCTATGACAGTCTTAGCAGCTATGACGGTCTTCCTCAATGTTTTGGCAAGGCTTTTCCCTCACTTGCTCTTAATATCTCTTTGCTTTTATCTCCTCTGTGCAATTTATCCTTCTTTCTATCTGTCCTCTCATCTATGTGTGTCTGCCTCTGCTATCCTTTTGTCTTTCTCTACCTCAGCTAAGTTAGCAGGATTAAAAAAAAAAATTCCTGTCTCTTGTTTTTGCTCTTGTGTCTTTTTTTCTGGGGATGATTAAGGGTTATCTCTTTCTGTTCATTGTTTAGCAGAAAAGCAACTTTTATCTGCTCTACACTTCCCCTAACCTGATGTTCTGATTGAGGAGGGAGGGGTCTTATGCAATAGGAAAAATGTAGCAGAAGCAGCAGGGAGGAAGGAGAGCTTTTGAATGAATTCCAGAAGAGGGTCAGCTATTCCTTTATTCCTCTGCAGCCCTGTGGGAGCCTCCTCTCTCCTGCTCTGCCTCTGGCCTCATTCTTTCATGAAAGCCTGGGCTTGGGAAGACCCTCCACTGAGGACCCAAATGCATGTTTGAGTCCCTTCTATGATGCTGGACTTCAGTGCTGTCCTAAGAAGACAGATCTAGTCCTGTGGTCAGTCCTCTAAGAATCTACATTTTGTTTGAAAGTCAGAAGATACTTAAAAATATTTAAAAGAAACAAATTTTTAAAATTAAAATTAACTTAAAAAATATATTTAAAAGACTGGGCAAAGTAGGACCAGAGTTAAGTACAAACACAATATTATGGCTTTTTGTTTTTGTTTTGTATGGAGTCTTGCTCTGTCACCCAGGCTGGAATGCAGTGACCTGATCATAGCTCACCGTAGTCTCAAACTCCTGGACTCAATCAATCCTCCTACCTCAGGCTCCTGAGCAGCTAGGATTACAGGCATGTGCCACCATGTCCAGCTAATTTTTTAAAAAATTTTTTAAATCAGAATCAGTGTCTTACTATGTTGTACAGGCTGTTCTCAAACTCCTGACTTCATGTAAGCCTCCCATTTCAGCCTCCCAAAGTTCTGGGATTACAGGCATGAGGCATTGTGCCCAATCAGTAAGGCTTGAGAACCAAAAATATCAGCAGCAATTTCTGTGGCCTGGATTCTGTCTCTGGGCAACTATCATGTCCATCTCTACTGGCAATAGATAGCACCTCTTGGGCACTCCTCCCACAGCCAGAATTTGGTCATAGGTGAGGTCTGTCTTCCCTCTGACCTGTCCCCTCTATTCCAAATCTCTCTGATCTTAGTAAGACCTCACCCTGTGCTAAAGCAAAGAGTCTCTGTTTCCATTGGCATTTTTTCCAGCTTTATGCCTCCTGCTTCCCTTTATTTTTATTTAATTAATTAATTAATTTATTTATTTATTTATTTATTTTTGAGACAGAGCCTCAAGCTGTCACCCTGGGTAGAGTGTCATGGCATCATAGCTCACAGCAACCTCCAACTCCTGGGCTCAAGGGAGTCTCCTGCCTCCACCTCCCAAGTAGCTGGGACTACAGGTGCCCGCTACAACGCCTGGCTATTTTTTGGTTGCAGCCGTCATTGTTATTTGGCGGCCTGGGCTAGATTCGTACCCGTCAGCTCAGGTGTATGTGGCTGCGCCTTAGCTGCTTGAGCCACAGGCGCAGAGCCCCTGCTTCCCTTTATTGGTAGCTCTGGCTGTTACCTGTTAAGTTTGTTTGCAGGAAAGAGTGGTCATCTGATGATAGATTTCAGAGAACAATAACCCAGGTTCCCCCCCATCCACCAATATCAGCATTGTTCCTTAGACCCTAGGAAGGAGGAGGGATGTGAGTTAGCTGGAAGAGGAACAGAGAGACTGATGATCCATTCAGCCTTACCCCAAAAGGGACCATGCACTGAGAACCACAACCCCCTGTCCTGGCCCCACCTCCCCCAGGGCTGACAGCAGAGGAGCCTATGGCTTCTCTCTAGTCCTTCAGGTTGACAGTGGAATCGTCCATGGTAAGAAGCTTACCATTCCAACATGTCCTGGTCCTCCTCGTTTCCTTGTGCCCAGGGATGAATCGGTGTGGCTGAGATTGCAAGACATCACTGACCAGGAGTCGCACACCCAGTGTGATGCTTATGACACTCACAGTGACCAGCCCAATTCCACAAAGGATGACCAGAGCAAAAGGCACTTGCTGGTGCTGCCGGAGTAGCCACAGACTCATCCATCCCAGTGGCACCAGGCGGAAGAGGGCCAGGGTGGTCAGGGTGGCCCAGCTGGCCACACTGAAGGCCAGGGAAGGGGCTTGGTGAGAAAGCAGCAGCAACTCCCGCAGGTGCAAGCAGACAGAGTTCAGCTCCAGGAGCAGAGACACCACGGAGTAGCCCACGAACTGGCCAGACAGAACAGCAGTGCTGAGGCAGCTCACCACCTAGGAGCCAGTGTCAGATGTCAGCTAACCGCTATGACCTGCCACCCATCATGTCCCAATGGTGCAGTTCTTAAGAAAGGGATTCCAGCTCGGCACCTGTGGCTCAGTGGTTAGGACACTGCCACATGCACTGGGGCTGGTGGGTTCGAACCCAGCCTGGGCCTGCTTAACAACCATGACAACAACAACAAAAAATAACCAGGTGTGTGTCAGGTGCCTGTAGTCCCAGCTACTTGGGAGGCTGAGGCAAGAGAATCGCTTAAGCCCAAGAGTTTGAGGTTGTTGTGAGCTGTGACGCCACAGTACCAAGGGTAACATAGTGAGACTTTGTCTCAAAAAAAAAAAAAAGAAAGAAAAAAGAAAGGGATCCTAAGCATTTTGTGAGACCTCCCAAATTCCCAACCTTTATTTATTTATTATTTTTGAGATAGGATTTCACTCTACTGCCCAGGCGAGAGTGCAGTGCCATTATCCTAGCTAATTTTTTTTTTTTTTTTTTGAGACAGAGTCTCATTTTGTCGCCTTTGGTAGAATGCCCTGGTGTCATAGTTCAAAGCAACCTCAAACTCTTGGACTCAAGTAATTCTCTTACCTCAACCTTCCAACAGGTGCCTGCCACAGTGCCTGGCTATTTTTAAAGATGGGGTCTTGCTCTTGCTCAGGCTGGTCTCAAACCTGTGAGCTCAAGCAATCTACTTGCCTCGGCCTCCCACAGTGCTAAGATTAAGGTGTGACCTACCACACCTAGCCTCATCCTAGCTCAATTCATCCTCAAAATTCTGACCTCAGGTGATCCTCCTGCTTCAGCCTCCAACTAGTAGGGACTATAGGCACATACCATTATGCCCAGCTGATTTTTCTTTCTTTCTTTCTTTCTTTTTTTTTTCAGAGATAGAGTCTTACCATTTTGCTCAGGTTGGTCTAGAAGTCCTGGCCTCAAGTGATCCTCTGGACTTAGCTTCCCAAAGTGCTGTGATTATAGGCCTAGAACTGACCTTTATGCTTACCCTTATTTTGGAGGCTTGACTGGCCTTAAAACAGCCCTTCCATTGGATGGAAGTCGAGCATCTGCCAGTACCCCCAACTGCCATTCCAGGATTCTATACCCAACATTGACTATGGAATCCCTAATTCTGCTCAGAAAAGCTCCATAGTCAATACTTGGAGGTGACTAGAAGGACACCTGTGAGGGACCCAGATGCTTAGGCAGTGCCCAGACTCCCAACTGTGGCCAGTAGTCACCCTCCCACCCCCAATTCAGCTTAAGACCGAGAGGGTGAAATGATGGCTGGGGTGGGAGATGCTCTGGAAAGTCAGAGGATGGGGAGCTGAAGAGAGACCTAGAACCCCAGACCTCCCTTCTTGCCTAAGGTTTTCCCCCAGAGTCTCACCACCAGATGGTGACAGAGAAGTTCCCAGGCTTGTCTCAAGGTCTGGTTCCACAGCATGTCAGCTCCATCTGCCAGGAAATAACCTGTGGGGATTGGGGGATGGGGGAGGGATGTTGAGTTAAATTCTCCAGAACAGGTATACACGATAGAGAGCATTCCAGCGCCCCTTTGCCCAGGTCTTTAGTTTCCCTCAGTAAAGCTTCCATAGATATTCCCTGTGGGGGCGGGGGAAGAGAACTTAGAATTACTGATGGAAGGCTTCCCCCGTAAGAGAGAGATTTTTTTTTTTTTATCCATGATTCTTGGCTCATAAACGCTCATAGTCCTTGTCAAAGTAAAACAGAATTTCTCTCTCTCTGATCTTTTCCTGCCCTCCTTTTACCTGTCCTGGGCAGGACTCTAATCTGATTGTGGATCCCTAAGACCCTCATGCCAGAGAAGGTTCTGCTCCAAAGCACAGAATAAGGAAAGCTGCACAGAGAGGCCGGGAAGAATCTGAACCAGGCAGGCCTTGCTGGATTTAGATCATGCCCTTTTTGTCCACTTATATTTCTATTTCTAGGCTGACAATCATGCCTACATAATGAAGCCTTCATAGAAACCTTAGAGGTCTGGGTTTGGAGAGCTTCTGGATAGCTGAATCAGCTGAATAGGAGGAGGTTCAGGTAACTGTGTCCGAGTTGGGTGAACCACTCTAGCAAATTAATCCAATCCAGAGAGAAAGTCCTGTGAACCCCATCTTCCAGCCAGTTGGTCAGAAGTTCCAGAGGCCCAGACTTGTGACTGGTGTCTGACGGGGGGGGTGGGGGGTGGGGGGGTGGGGGGGTGGGGGGGAGGGGCGGTCGGCGGGGGGCAGTTTTAGGGACTGAGCCCTCACCCTATGGGATTTAATAGCTATCTTCAGGCAGATAGTGTCAGAATGGAATCAAAGGACACCCAACTGGTGTCTGCCGCTTGGTGTGTGGAGGAAAACGCCCCCACATTTGGCCACAGAAGTCTTGGATTGTTGTGGTGTGAGAGTAGGAAAAAAGCACTGTTTGAATTTTTTCCTCCAAGTCCCCCCACCCTCACTGGGCCAGCCTTCCCTGCAGACTCACCCACAGACACAGCCACCAGCACCCGGGCCCAGGGCGGGTGGGCATGAATCGGGTCGGCAGCCATCTGAGGGTACAGCGACAGCCTGGGGTAGATGGGGGAGCCATGGTCAGCCTATTGAATACCTGCGCCCATTCCCCTGCCGGGCGTGTCCCCAGCCCAGCCTCAGACTCTGAAGGTCTGGCATCGATTCTGAAGATGCTGCCGGTCTTCTAACCTCAGCCTTCCTCCCTCGCCCTCACCCCGAGCCTCTGCAACTCTGGAGCCCCGCACCCGAGCAGCGCCCCGACCCCGGCGACCAGGCTGTGCACCAGGGAGACAAAGATGTTCCGCCACTTCCAACGGTCCCGAGCAGCACATCCCGGCGTGGGCAGAAGCTGCAGCCCCCAGTGCAGCCCCCGGAACACGGCAAAGGAGACGCCAGTCACCAGGAGCCCTGAGGGCGCCATGGCTTGGCTGGCGGGCTGAGTCCGGATCTGGCCCTTTGGACAGTGCGTGCGCTCTCGGCGGGGGAGCATCCGATGGCCCCTGCAGAGATTGTGAACAGGCTTCCCAGCAGGGCTAGCTCAGAGATTGTGAACAGGCTTCCCAGCAGGGCTAGCTCTCTGGGCTTCGGCACCCGCCCAGCCTGCAGAATCTGCGGGAACTTTTCCTCGGCTTGTCCACGCCCCATTCTTGGGCCGGGCGGCGATTGGAGTAGCCGTGGGGTCACCGCCCCATGAGCCACGGCAACCGATGGCGTCCTGCCCTAGCCAGGATAGCTGTTTGGGGGCTCCCAGACACCAAGCTGAGCAATGGCTCTCATGAGGACTTCTGGGACGCTATTAACATTGGTCTTCCCCCGATTCCATGTGTCGTGAACCCCTGGGAGTTCCAGAAATGGGTCGCTAGCTTCATCTCACCCGACACCCCCGAGGGCGCTACCCAGTTAACTTTCACCTCCTGTTCCCGCACCTCTCACCTACTCGCCGTCCTTCTCACCCACCCTCACATCCTGAAGGAGGCAAGTGCAACCCATTCCCACTTGCCTAACCTAACCATCGCCCCCACCCTGCCCATTCCTCCTGGTGTCACTTGGGGATAAGGCATTTCACTTCCTTGAAGCCACCCCTTTGCCTGCTGAGGTTTCCCAGGCCTTTTAACACATCTTGGTAAACCCATAATTCCAGGAATCCTGACCCCTTAATACCTCTCAAATGGAACAGCAGCCCCCATTTTGCAGCAGTGACCCACTGAGAACTGTCTCTGCCCCAACCTTGTTTCTTTTGCCCTAAGAAGACCCTTATTAGGGAGGAAATCACTCACCACTATAGTATTGAAAAGCATCCCCTCTTCCAGGGCTTGGTACCTGTTGGGGACCAAGTGAGTGGGAAAATATCTCTTCCATGAGTGTAAAAAAAGCTAACACAGGGTCTCCTTGTTGCTGGGATAGAATGGGAAGAGAAAAACAAAACTCATTGTCCTGTAAGTAGGACTGTTAGGATTCTAGAGCCCTGCAGCCTTGTGAGGAAAATCCTCCCCAGCCCCTAATCCCCTGAAGACAGTGACAGGTGTTTACTGTTTTCCTTTCATTTTACTCCACTCCACACCTCTTTAGTTGGCTTGACAGCCAGCAATTCAGAGAGCTACTTCCTGTGCACCATGAGGGTGGATTCCAGCTCCTCCTAAGAAATGAAGTTCATAAAACAACAGATGCCCACATAAAACCACATTGTCGCTTTAAGGCCTGGGGCTTTCCTTCATTCTTCTACACCCACTTCTTCAAAGGTTTTGAAAAAAATTTCACTGGATCATTTAAGTTTTATTTTATGAAAAGAATACACAATTAATGTAGAAAATTTGAAAATTACAGAAAAACCACAGGAAAATCACCATTACTTTATTCCACCAACAAAAGACAACCACTATTAACATCTTGGACTATATCTTCAGTCTTTTTTATCTGTTCTATGAATACAAGTATATATTCATATTTTTAAAAATAAAATTGAGATCACATAATATATATTCCTTTTATAACCTTTTTAATGTTAAAAGAGCATTTTTCTTTCTAGTCAAATGTTCTTCTTCATGACTTTTAATAGCTGTGCAGTACTCTACCATCTGGATGGATATACAATAATTTACTTAAGCAATCCCTATTGCAAATTTTCATTACAGCAGAAAAGAAATGGATTCCTAAACAGTTGCTCCTCATTTTTGTCTATTGCAATGCTGGATGAACATCTTATAACTAAATCCTTAATTATTTTCTTAGGATAAATTTCCAGACATAGAATGACTAGGTTAGAGAACATGGAAACTTTTAGGGCATATGATACATATAACCAAACTGCCATCTGAAAGGATATACCAATTTATATTCCCAATGTATAGAGTGTTATTTCAGCACTCTTTCACCAGTGTTAGGCCCTTTTTCTGTTATAGTTTGCTAAAGGAAAAATGCTTTCAGCTATATTTCTTTAATTACTAATGAAATATACATTTCTTTCATGGTTTTATCCATTTGAGTTTGTTGTGAACTTCCTGTATGTTCTTTCACAGCTGACTTTTGCACCTAGAGGCTGTTATGTAAAAATTACAGGCTGAGAAAAAAAGTAGGAGGAAGTCACAGGATGCTTTCCTATGGTTCCCCATCTCTGAGGGGGGCAAAAAGACTGGAGAGAACTGGTAAGTGAAGTAGGAGATGGATGGAAGCTTGTCATTGTCAGAGGCTGGCTGTTTTCTCTCCTCTTGGGCTCCTGGGCTTTATGGGTCCCCTTGCTGAATGTCCAGATAGGGCCCTGTGCTCTCCAGGTCTGGTCCTTCACTGGTTTCTGTGTTCCCAGGCTGCCCTTCCTCACCATGATGGGTGAAGATGGCAGAGCCATATTCCCAGGGCTGGAGGGAAATGCTGGCCAGTGAAGCAAAGGAGGGAAGAAATGACAGAGGCAATGTCCAAGAACACAGCAATCTTTGTTACAGCCTATGAGTGGACTCAGTCTACCTCCTCTATTGCTGTCCCCCATACATCCTGCCCCTCAGCTTAAGCTAAGAGGAGTGGGGCTAATTATCTCCTTTCCTCTACATCTTTCAGTTTCTCATAAATGGAGAATAAGGTAGACCTCCTGCACATCTCTTCCTACCACATAGAATAAATAGCTTCCTGTAACCCATGAACTTGGCCACCTTTCAGGTAGGGAGATTGGGCCAAGACTGAACCACATCAGAGCACCTAAGCCCAAGAATAAGAATGGATCAGGAGTGGGAGGTGGCAGGTTTACACTGCTTGATGCCCCAAAGGGGATCACGTCCCATAATTCAGCTGTCCTGGTTGGTGGAAGGGAGAATTTCCTGCCTATACAGGACCGAGCTGTCTTTACATACCATCTTAGAAAGCAAAGTAAGAGAAGAAACTGAGCAGCAAGCACCAAGTAGAATACCATCAAGGGGCTGGGCAGTGGCTCACGCCTATAATCCTAGCACTTTGGGAGGTCACTAGTTTGAGACCACTTTGAGGAAGAACAAGACCCCTCTCTACAAAAAATAGAAAAATTAGTCAGGCATGGTAGTATGGGCTGCAATCCCAGCTACTCTTGGGAGGCTGAGGCAAAGGATTGCTTGAGCCCAGGAATTTGAGGTTGCAGTGAGCTATGATGATGGCACTGCACTCTAGCCTGGGTCATAGCATGAGGCATTGTCTCAAAAAAGAGAAAACAAAAAAAACAAGAATGCCATTGGGGCTTCCATCCTGCTTTGGATGGCTGGGGACTCCTCGGACCTTGCATGATGGGAAGCTAGTATACAGACCCATCTCTTTCTAGTCCCTTACCTTGGTCTAACCCCTCCAACTCCCTCCGGCCCCCAACTCCTGAAGTTATGGTGTCAGGGATGGGGAATGGACAAAAACTCATGTGAAAGGTATTTTATTCTTTTTTTTTTTTTGCAGTTTTTGGCTGGGGCTGGGCTTGAACCTGCCACCTCTGGCATATGGGGCCAGTACCCTACTCCTTTGAGCCACAGGCGCTGCCCCAGGTATTTTATTCTTATCCACACATGGAGGAGAACCCAGGCTCTGAGTTTGCATAGGTGGGCTTCTGATTCCCTCATGTACACTCATCTACCTCACAGGTAGAGAAACTAAGACAGGAGGTCTAAGGGTCCCAGATATAGGTAAGTACCCCTGAATCTAGAGTCTAGGCTGGTCTAGGGAAATACATGGAAAGGTAAGAGCAGAGGGATGACTGCTCAGATCAGTTTCAGTATCACTTTTTCTTTGAAGACTAAACTTACTTTTGGACTATACCTGGAAAGGCCAGTAGGGAAGAATGGGAGATAAAGAAGGTGGATCAAGAAGGAAATTTACATAAAGAGGTAGACAGAGTTTTTCTCTTCACTTCTTCCCATTGTCACATGTAGACCAAGTAATCTTGGGTAGTTCAAGCCTTCTATTCCCCAATTCAGCCAGTGTCTCTAATCTAAAACTGCTCTCTTGCTGGACAAATTGGGCTCTCCAACTAAACAGGGTTCCCTTTTCCAAAAGGTATCATCACCCCACTATTTAGACCTTTGCAGCCCCATTTCTGTCACCTTCCAGATGATAGAGAAAGCAGCTCCTCTTCCTCTTCTTCCTCGAAGTCAGGGGCAGAGGGCAACAGTTCTTCAACTGGCAGCTTTAGCTGGGTCAGGACATAAAGCTTGCCACTGAAGAACTACTGCGGCTCAGCCAGATGAGGATGTGAGAGATCAGGCTCCTAAAGGGAAGGGGGAGGAAAATGGCAAGGATCTGAGCAGGCCTATGTCACAGGGACACTGTCCCAGTGGCCACCAAAGTCTTGTTCCCGTAGAGCTTCAACCTTCTAGTGAATGGTTCTTGGCTCTGACCTGGGCCTACGGGAAGGAGCTGTTAATTTCAGTAAGGAGCAAGAGGCACGTCTAAACAGACTTCCCTTGCTCCTCTTTCCAGAACTAGAGGCAACAGAAACCCAGTCCTGCTCATCTCCCTGCCCTAGCAACCCATACAGGGGCCCCCAGCCCTCTCAGCAATCAGAAAGGTCAGAGCCTGGGATCTTGGACACACTCATCAGTCATTCGGGTACTAGGTGAGAAGTTGTACCTTAGTTCCAGAAATGAGAGTTCAGTGATCAGCCCAACTGACTTGTTCCCAGGGAGTTCAGCTGGAAGAAGAATCTGGGGGCCTAGACTGGGAAAGAATGAGGAAGGGAGGAGGTATAGAGTTTGGAAGAAGGTCAGCAGAGGCTCCTGGGACTGTGAGAGAAAGGACAGCAGCCCAGAGGCTGGAGGGAGGGAGGTACAGGCAGGGTGGTTGGGCAGCTTCCCCAGGACTCTTAGATGCCAGGCATTCCGCTTGCACATTCCGGGTACATCTGGTATGAATTCCAAGCTGTCTGCCGGCCCCTCCATGTCTGAACTTTGTTCCAAGTTCCAAGCCCCGCCCCCACAGTTCCAACGCATGAATCAGCAGGAAAAGCCGGGCCCAGCAGCATGGCCCAGAGAGGGGGCTGGGGGCGTGGCAGGCTTCAGGGCTGTGAGCTGGGGAGGGCGGGTCTGTGCTGACAGCCAGTCCAAGGGCATGGACCATGCCAGCTTGAGGGGCCAAGGCAGTCTTGCCTTGGGATTTCTACACTCAGAGGATAGGAAAGATTGGGGGTGGGTGGGGTTCAAATTCCAAAACCTTGGGAGGCATGAACTTTATGGTTATCTTCCTTTCCCTAGATGACCAGTCCGATTCTGTCTGACTCCCCTGTCTCAGAGGGCTCTGTTCAGCCCACAGAACTCAGCAGCTGCTAAGAATCTGTGCCAAGCAGGTGCCCTTGGCTGCAGGGCGGGGTGGGCCCAGGGCACTGACCCTCTGACCAGCTGCTCCAGCAACCCTCTGGCACTCTGACAGCTCCTAGCTGACAGCTAGGATGACAGGCCAAATGATTTGGAGGCTGGAACTAGGGCTGAAAAGAGGTGGGGGCGATAGTCTAGCCGGAGGCCACAGGGAGGGGCCAAGAGTTGGCCGGGAGGTGGGAAGAGAGGGAGCCCAGTGATGACTAACCCAGGAGCCCCACCCAGCCAGCCGGCTTCCCAGGCGGTCAGGGCCAGGCCTGGGCTAGGGGCCTCAAACCGGACAGGCTGGGGGGAGGTGCAGAGGTGACCTTCTCTCAGCCCAAGACGGCCAGTTAGTGTGGGGAGGGGGGGTTAGAGTTTTCAGGTCCTCCTCTTGCCCGCTTTCCCCCGCCCAACCGCTGTGAAACACTAACCTTTGAGTTGCATAAGGCCCCCCCACACCACCGCCCCCTACCCTTCTCCCCTCCCCCCTTACATAACATCCCCTGGAGGGAATGAGAGGAGGGGCCGGCCCGCCCAGCGACCCCTTCCCTGCCAGGCCGCGGAAGTGTCCCCGACCCTGTGAGCGCCAGTAGAGGCAAAGCACCTCCCGGCTACCCGCTCCGTCCAGATTCTCGCCAGGCTAAATAGTCGGCTCCTGTATCCCCAGGCCAGAGGGCGCCTAGGTTAACCGCCCCCGGCCCTCCGGTCCCTAGTCCTCCTTCTATAGCTACTCCGCCAAATCTTCCGCCACAACTGTCCCGGACTCTTTCTTTAAAGCTCGGGACACAGTACTCCGACCAGTCCAAGCCTCTGTCCCCCAGAGCGCCCCTGCCCCCGCCGCCCCCACTTCTCCTCCCCCGGAAAGGCAGGGTGTGGCCGTCAGAACCCTACTTTCACTCATCACCCTGTTACCAGGGTTTCCCCCAGCGTGCCCGGTTCGCCAGCTCACACCCACCTGGTGCTGGGTGTGGGGGTTGTTGAGGGTAAGGGAGCAAATCACTGCGTCAGATCCCCACGGCCGGCGGCGCTGTCTCTTCCCAGCGCCCAGCACACACCGGCTCCAGTCTCCGATCAGCTGGCGGCGTCGTGACGCACAAGCTGCGATTGCACCGCCCAGGGCCAATCACCGCCCACTGCTGGCCAACGTGACCACTCCCATTCGGGGGCGCCAGCACTTCGCTCTGATCCCGCCTCTCCGGACGCCTGGACTCTGATTGGCAAGGAGGCCGCCCCTTCGCCTTAGGAAATTGCACCAAGCCACGCCCTCCAACGCACAAGCTGGCCAATAAATGAAAAGGTGTGGCCAGCTCTAGCGTAAGCGACTTGCTTAGAAAAGCACTACGTCAAACGAGAGTCCTAAAGAGCAGATGAAAGTAAAGGCGTGTGTGTTTGCAGTGCATACTGGTTAACGTAGTTCTCGGTCTGTTACCCTCGTTCCCAGAATCCAGCGCGCTGTGTGAGTTGGCATTTTTAAACTGATCTCTGAATCCATCTCGGTGAAGTCCTTAAAGGGCTACAGCCCTTTTTGGAGGTATGAGTGCACAATCCCTAAACTGACTCGCTGCCCTCCACAGGAAGTTTCTAAGGTGGGGCAGGCGAAATAGCAGGAGAGGGCAATAATGAAGGTTGATAACAGCCAGCCAGGGCATTAGCAAGTCTACCGTCGGAAAGCACTCTTGAGGGCTTTTGGGAAAAGAAGGATCGCTCACCTCACTCAGCTCCAGCCTTAACTGACCAGACCTAGTCCAATTCTCAGGGGCCCTTCCCAACCAGGGGAGTCTTTTCTTACAGCTGTCTTGTCCAAGTGGCAGAAGAACCCCAGAATCTCTCAAGAGGTTCCTAACAAAAGATTTATTGGCACAATCCTCACAGAGGTAGGCTCTGGTCAGAAATTAAGGAATGGGCCGTGCCAAAGTGCAACTGATCATCCAAAGAACCTCTGATTAATCCCCACCCCCATACCCATTCTGTCCCGCCCTCCAAAGCTCTTCACTTACTCAGGCCTACTTAGGGAAGAGATTTTAAAGGTGGAGACCAATGAGGAGGCTGCTCCTTCTCCACGGACCAATCAGAACCTTAGAGGTGCGGGGGATGGGCAAAAACTGAAATGAACCCAATGACTTGGCAAAAGCTGCTGATCTGCTTTTTTAAAGGAGCAAGCCTAGGACCTAGCCCACCCCATCACTTGCCCCCTCCACTAGCACTAAAAAGAAATGGGGATCCATGACTTTTCCATAAGCTCCACATTGGGGGTGATGGTAACTTAGCCCGAGAGATGAGCGTGGAGCGTGAGATAGTTCTTTCTATGTTAAACAAGGTCTCTGCGAGGTAATTGCTATAGATCCTTGAAGCTTCAGAATTCTAAGCCTATGTTCAGAACATTGTGCCTTTAAGGAAACTTCCTGTCTTCCACCCCAGTAACAGCTGATTGTTGGAAAGTGTGACCTCAGGGGACGAATCAGCTGTTACCACATCCTCCTCTTTTCCTGCCTTCCTCCATCCCTTTATCCACCCCCCGCGGGTGGTGAGGGAAAGAAATGGAACCCTAAATATGAGGGACTTGATTGTATGATCTTTCCTCTCCCTCATCACTCCTGGACTGTCTCTCCACCCCCACTTGCTCCTTAATTCTTAGGTTCTGAGCTTGGAACGGAAGGTATTTCCTGTCAGTACAGTCAGCTCAGACTCACCCTCCCATGTATGGGGGGAGACCAGTGTGGAGAAACACAGAGTGGTGGCTGGCTGAGTGTGTGGGTGCTCCAGGAACTGGTACTAGGGACAATACACTGAAGCTGAGGACCTAATCTAGGGAAGAGGAATGGCCAGGGAAAGCAAACCTGGGAGTCAGAACCCTACTTCCCAGGCCAGCTGCCCCCTACTCCCTACTCAAGCTGTTTTATCCCCAGAGGCCTGCTGAGGGAGTCTTCTTGGTTCGTCCATTCACTTCACTTCTAACTGTTCTCAGATGCCGGCTGTACCATTTTTTACTTTCACCAGTACCCTGCCCACATGTCCACCTCCCACGGTGGTGCTAATGTGGGGGCTACCCAAAGACTGCAGGTGGAACACATTGGCCCCAGAAGCCTGGGGAAGTCCTGCAGGAAGATCCAGGTAAATATTCTGCCCCAACCCTGAGTTGGGAATCAGGGTCACTCCAGGACAAGCTTAGTGTGAAGTCCCAGCACTGACTTGGCAAGGCTGGGAGAAACTGAGCAGGGCCCTGGCCAAGCTTGGAAGAACGAGAAGTCTTACCAGCTGCCCCCACTTTCCATTATCTTGAGCACAGAAATCCCATTCCCTTCCCACTCAAGGCCCTTGGGGTGCTCCTTTTCCATTTGTTCTGCTCACTAACCATGCCCTAGCCCTCACCCAGGCCAAAAGCCCAGGTTTAAGTCCCAGATTTTTCAACCTCAGCACTATTGACATTTTAAGTTGGATAATTTCTTGTTAGAGGGCTGCCAGGTGCTTAGTAGGATGTTCATCTTTGTCCCTAGCCTTTAATTCTCCGGTTCTAACAATCAAAAGTATATCTAGACATTACCAAATGTCCAAATTTCTGGGGGCCTAAATCCCCCCCTTCTCAATTTGGGTTCATATTTTAGCTCTTACTAGCTGTGAGCTTGTTGAAGATGTATTTTCCTCATCTAAAGCAGAGGATGAATAATAAATTGAAGGTTTATTGTAGGAGGCTGGGTGCCGTGGCTCACGCCTGTAATCCTAGCATCCTAGAAGGCTAAAGTGGGGGTATTGCTTGAGCTCAGGAGTTTGAGATCAGCCAGAGCAAGAGCCAGACCCCTATCTTTACTAAAAATAGAAAAACTATCCGGGCATAGTGGAGGGCACCTGTAGTCCCAGCTACTTGGGAGGCTGAGGCAAGAGGATTGCTCAAGCCCAAGAATTTGAGCTTCCTGTGAGCTATGATGAAGCCATGGCACTCTACCCAGCTGCACAGAGTGAGATTCTGTCTCAAAAAAAGAAAAAAAAAAGAGGCTCGGTGGCTAGGGTGCTGGTCACATACACCAGGGCTGGTGGGTTAGAACCTGGCCCAGGGCCTGTCAAACAACAATGACAACTACAACAAAAAAATAGCCAGGCATTGTGGCAGGCACCTATAATCCCAGCTATTTGGGAGTCTAAGGCAAGAGAATTGCTTAAGCCCAGGAGTTGGAGGTTGCTGTGATCTGTGTGACACTATGACACTCTACCAAGGGCGATAAAGTTAGACTCTATCTCTCTAAAAAAAACAAAGAACAAAAAACATTTATACCCTCTTAATATTTTGAAATTTAAGAAAATAATGTTTGAAAACACCTAGTACAGTACCTGGCTCACTGGCCCAAAGTTGGTGCACCAAATGTTAGCTCCCTTCACTTTTCTCCCTGCTAGATCAGCAAGAGCTGAGTTCACTCAACATGGGCTGACTCCTGGGGCAGCTGCAGGCTCCTCCTGACTAAGACATATCTCCTGAAAACACAATATTAAGGTTGGCTAAGAAGAGTGTCTAATTTGGGCCCCCAAACCCAAGGGTGCTTAAGTTGGGATTCAGAAGGAGCTTTTGTGGGGTTAGGGAAAAGTAAATTTTGGAGAAGAACTATTATATAGCATTATTTCTCTCTCTCTCTTTTTTTTTTTTTTTTCAGTTTTTGGCCTGGACAGGGCTTGAACCTGCCACCTCTGGCATATGGGGCCGGCAGCTTACTCCTTTGAGCCACATGCACCGTCCAGCATTATTTCTCAAGATGTGCTTGAAGATTTGCCACATCTAAATTACCTGGGGTGCTTGTTAGAAATTTAGATTCCTGGGGCTGGGTGCAGTGGCTCATGCCGGTAATCCTAGCACTCTGGGAGGCTGAGGTAGATAGACTGCTTCAGCTCAGGAGTTTGAGACCAGCCTGAGCAAGAGAAAGACACCTTCCACCCCTGTCTCTACTAAAAAAATAGATAAATTAGCCAAGTGTTGTGGTGGGCACCTGTAGTCCCAGCTACTTGGGAGGCTGAGGCAAAAGGACTGCTTGAGCCCAAAAGTCTGAGGTTGCTATGAGCTACGAAGCCACAGCACTCTAGCCTAGGGTGACAGAGACTCTTAAAAAAAAATTAGATTCCTGGGTTTCACTCTAGATTACTGAATCAAAGTACATCTAAAGTTTGAAAACCACTGTATTAGGGCTCAGATTGAGGTAGGTGTTGATGCCCCCAAATTGCAAGTATATCTCTATTCTAGAGAAGGAAAGAATTGCCAGATAAGGTTAGGTATGCTCAAGGTCACTGCTGCAGTGTAAAGCCAACACCACCAGAGGGCAGGTTACATAGAGTTGTAGAAAGTAATGCCTGCTCAGTGTAGGTAAACTAAGACTAGAGCAAAGACCACTTAGACCAAGTTCTATTGGTACTAAGAAGGGGGCACTACTTCCTGACCATCAAAACACAACTTCTGGTTTCAGGTTCTTAGATCAAAGTTTAAGATGAGAGATTGTCACAGAGCACCTCACTTCCCAGGTACAAAAACAATAGTGCACAGAGCTAAGGAGTACAGAGAACAATGGTTTTAGAATAAGACAGACCTAGGTTTAGAATCTTTGAGCAAGTTACTTAAGATAATCAATCAGCTTTCTCATCCTAAAACTGGGATTTAAAAATATTTTCCTTGGCTCTGTACCTGTAGCTCAGCGGCTGGGACACCGGCCACATACATCAGAGCTGGCGGATTTGAACGCAGCCCGGGCCTGCCAAACAACAATGACAACTGCAACTAAAAAATAGCTGGGCGTTGTGGTGGGCGCCTGTAGTCCCAGCTACTTGGGAGGCTGAGGCAAGAGAATCGCTTAAGCCCAAGAGTTGGAGGTTGCTGTGAGCTGTGACACCATGGCACTCTACCCAGGGTGACAGCTTGAGACTCTGTCTCAAAAAAACCCCCCAAATCTTCTTAAGATGATTGTGGTGAGGACTACACAAAACAAGGTATGCAAAATGCTTAGCAGGTGATTGGCTCCTGGTGAATGCTCCATAAATGGTAGTTGTAAGTTATTACTGCCCCAGGTCATATAATCAAGCATATCAGAGGCTCTAGCTGCCCTTCAAGAAAGAGGAGACAGATGGAATCAGATCTTGGTTGAGCCATTCCTGTTTTCTCTTTTATTCAGGCCTTTAGTTTTTCTTAGGTGCTTTTGTGGGATTGTCACACCTCTAAATTTCTACAGGTGGAAAAAAAAAAAAAAAAAAACTAGATCCAGTGGTTTTACTGCAGACAATGGCCTATCTGTCCTGCAAATGAGTCAGAACTAAGACCCCTTGAAAGAGTCATGTAGTTTTGGTGCCAGCTCTCTGGTTTCCTTCCCTCTGCTGTGCTGAACCTTTCTCCCAGCCACAGTGGCATCTGCAAGGCTCTGACCACAGCTGCCAGGCTTTCTGGCACTGCAGAGGCAGTTCTTCAACAGGAAGTCTTGAGGAATACTTCCTCCCAACAACTCCAGGCCTCTAGGCCTGGACTACTTTTTCCCCCTCAGCTGTCTCAGTTATGGAAAAAAAAATAAAAATAAATAAAAAAAATTTAAAAGTCTGTGAGAAAGCTGTTAGAAGGGATGGCTCCAAGGCAGAAAGAAGTCTGGGCACTAGTTTCAAGTCTCCATTCTGCCAGGCAGGTAAGCCTTTTGGACAGCTCTTGATTATCACCTGTAAAATACAAACAATAACTGTTCTTCCTACCTGACAGTATTGTGAGGGCCAAATGGAATGTTATTGATGAAGTGCTGCTGAAAATCAAAAATCTTCGTTTCGAAGGGCACAGAGCTGCCTAAGGAACTCTTATGTCAAAAGTCCCAGCTCTGGGCGGCGCCTGTGGCTCAAAGGGGTAGGGCACCGGCCCCATGTGCCTTAGGTGGTTGGTTCAAACCCAGCCCCGGCCAAAAACTGCAAAAAAAAAAAAAAAAAAAAGTCCCAGCTCTGTCCCAGATTGTGTAATTAACACTTTCCTTAAAGGTTGACATTTCTGGGAAAAGCCTCCTTAGACCCGAGTTCTGGCGGGTGCAAAGAGGGGAGAAGTCAGCAGCCCCCTCCAGCTGGAGACCCTTCCAGCCCCTGAAAGGAGCGAAGCCCTGACCAAGCCAGGGCGGAGCAGTGAGGTAGAAGACGCCGAGACCCGCGGGTGGTAGCACGGGCAGGAAGCAGGGTTCCGCCAGGCGCTTTCGAGCCACGTGCGGTTGTTTCCGTGTCGCGGCGATCACGTGACCCTCATCAGCTGACCAGTCACGGTGGAGCCCGGTGCTAGTGCCCTGCAGCCTTTGCCCCGCCGCGCCCCGAGCGCAGGACCCTGTGGAGGGGTAAGAGCGCCCTTCGCACGCCCCTCCTCTGTCGCCGGCTCTCCCCTGCCACCTCCATCCCACCCTTTATCCCTCACCCCTCTCAACTCCCGCGGTCTGGCACCCCGGAAGCCATCGCGGGGAGGGTCGTGGCTAGGCTCAGTCCCGCGCTGCCCCCCGGCGGCCAGGAGGAGATGGCTCAGGGGAGCAGGGGGCGGGAAGTCCCTCTTACCACCAGGGCCGAGGGCTGGCATCCGCCCCCAAGCCCAGACATGGAGGAGCTGCTCCGGAGCGTGGAGAGGGATCTAAACATCGACTTTCGGCAGCTGGCTCCTGCTCCCGGGGGCACCCACGTGGTGGCCTTAGTGCACACGCGCTGGCTGACCAGTCTCCGAGAACGCCGGTTGCCCCTGGGACCCTGTCCCCGGGCAGAGGGCCTGGGCGAAGCGGAAGTCAGGACTCTTATGCAACGCTCGGTGCAGAGGCTGCCCCCGGGCTGGACGCGGGTGGAGGTGCATGGTCTGAGGAAACAGAGATTGTCCTATCCGCTGGGCGGGCGCCTGCCCTTTGAGGAGGGGTCTTGCAGCCCTGAGACCCTCACTCGCTTCATGCAAGAGGTGGCAGCCCAGAATTATCGCAACTTGTGGCGACATGCATACCGCACTTATGGGCAACCCTATAGTCATAGTCCTGCCCCCACAGCTGTCCCTGCTCTGGACTCAATAAGACAGGCTCTACAGAGGGTATATGGTTGCTCCTTCCTGCCAGTGGGTGAAGCTGCTCAGTGCATGTCGTCTCCCAGAGATGGCCCCTGTCCCTCTCAGGGCAGCTCCACCTGCCCCAGTCTTTTGAGAGCTGAGGCTCTGCTGGAGTCTCCAGAGATGCTATACGTGGTACATCCTTATGTGCAGTTCTCCCTGCATGATGTGGTAACCTTCAGCCCTGCCAAGCTGATCAACAGTCAAGCCAAGGTGCTCTTCATTCTTTTCCGTGTGCTGAGGGCCATGGATGCCTGTCACCGCCAGGGGCTGGCCTGTGGGGCCCTGTCTTTGCACCACATTGCTGTGGATGAGAAGCTTTGTAGCGAGCTCCGACTGGACTTGAGGGCTTATGAGAGACCCAAAGAGGATGAGAATGAGGAGGCCTGTGTAACAAGGGATGAAACAGGCATGAAGTCTAGAGAGGAGGGGCAAGGGGGACCTGGGCATCCCCCCTGCCAGGAAGAACTTAGGGGGCTTGTGTTAGATTGGGTCCATGGCCGCATCAGCAACTTCTACTACCTCATGCAGCTGAATCGTTTGGCAGGTCGGCGGCCAGGGGATCCCAACTACCACCCAGTGCTGCCCTGGGTGGTGGACTTTACCATGCCCCACGGGCGCTTCCGAGACCTGCGCAAGTCTAAGTTCCGCCTCAACAAGGGGGATAAACAACTGGACTTCACATATGAGATGACACGGCAGGCATTTGTAGCAGGTGGGATGGGTGGTGGAGAGCCACCTCATGTTCCTCACCACATCTCGGATGTGCTCTCAGACATCACGTACTATGTGTACAAGGCTCGGCGCACTCCCCGCTCGGTACTCTGTGGACATGTCCGAGCACAATGGGAGCCCCATGAGTATCCAGCTAGCATGGAGCGTATGCAGAACTGGACCCCTGATGAGTGTATCCCTGAGTTCTACACTGATCCCTCCATCTTCTGCTCCATTCACCCTGACATGCCTGACCTGGATGTGCCAGCCTGGTGCAGCTCCAACCAGGAGTTTGTGGCTGCCCACCGAGCACTGCTGGAGAGCCACGAGGTGTCCCAGGACCTGCATCACTGGATCGATCTCACCTTTGGCTACAAACTCCAGGGTAAGGAGGCTGTAAAGGAGAAGAATGTGTGTCTGCACCTTGTGGATGCCCACACTCACCTGACCAGCTATGGTGTGGTGCAGCTCTTCGATCAGCCGCACCCTCGACGGTTGGCTGGGACTCCTGCCCTCACCGCTGAGCCTCCACTCATCCCCAAGCTGTTTGTCCAGACCATCCAGGAGACCACAGGCCGAGAGGACTTCCCAGGACAGCTTCCAAATGGGGTGGGTCAACTGGTTTTAGAGGCCATGCCCTGTGAGGCTGGCTGGACCAGAGACAGGCCTATGGTAGGGGAAGATGATTTGGAACAGGCTACAGAAGCTCTGGATTCAATCTCCCTTGCTGGGAAGGCAGGTGACCAGCTGGGCACCTTCTCCAGTCAAGCTTCCCCTGGCCTCCTGCCTTTTTCAGTGACCTCAACCTCCCGAGCAGGCCGCAGGAATAAAGCTGCTGGGGAGGGTGAGGAGGGAAAGGTCCTTCTTCCTGAGGGGTTCAATCCCCTACAGGCTCTGGAAGAGCTGGAGAAAATGGGCAACTTCTTGGCCAAAGGCTTAGGGGGCGGGTTGGAGGTGCCTGAGCAGTCCCAGGTACAGTCAGCTGTGCAGCTGCGGGACCTCTTCCATCGGGACATGCAGGCACTGGGTGTCCTGTTGGCTGAGATGGTGTTTGCCACAAGGGTCCGGACACTGCAGCCTGACGCACCTTTGTGGGTACGTTTTGAGGCTGTTCGGGGACTCTGTATGCGCCACCCCAAGGAGGTCCCTGTGTCTTTGCAGCCCATGCTGGACACACTCCTGCAGCTAAGTGGACCTGAAATTCCCACTGTAGCAAAGAGGAGCCAGCTGGACCCACTGTTTGAGTATAGTTCTGTCTCCCAAGGATTGCCCCCACCCTGCCCAGCCCAGCTCCTCAGCCCCTTTAGCTCTGTGGTTCCCTTCCCACCATACTTCCCAGCGCTGCACAAGTTCATCCTCTTGTACCAGGCGAGGCGTGTGGAAGACGAAGCCCAGGGACGGGAAATGGTGTTTGCTCTGTGGCAGCAACTGGGTGCAGTGCTGAATGACATCACCCCGGAGGGCCTGGAGATCCTGCTCCCCTTTGTGCTGTCACTCATGTCTGAGGAACACACGGCTGTGTACACAGCTTGGTACCTGTTTGAACCTGTTGCCAAGGCACTAGGCCCCAAAAATGCCAATAAGTACCTCCTGAAGCCCCTAATTGGTGCCTATGAGAGCCCCTGCCGGCTACATGGCCGCTTCTACCTGTACACTGACTGCTTTGTAGCACAGCTGATAGTGCGGCTGGGCCTACAGGCCTTCCTTGTCCACCTGCTGCCCCATGTCCTGCAGGTGCTGGCTGGTGTGGAGACCTCCCCAGAGGAAAGCAAGGGCCTTGTGGGAACCGCTGAGGATGAGGAAAGTGGGCTTCCGGGTGCTGGGTCTGGCTCCTGTGCTTTTGGGGAGGAGATTCAGATAGATGGGGAGCCTGCCACTGCCTCGGGCCTAGGGCTACCAGATTACATGTCTGGCGTCAGCTTCCACGACCAGGCTGACCTCCCTGAGACAGAGGACTTCCAGGCTGGGCTCTACGTGGCTGAGTCTCCACCACCCCAGGAGCCTGAGGCTGTGAGCCTGGGCCGACTAAGTGACAAGAGCAGCACCAGCGAACCCTCCTTGGGTGATGAGCGGGTTGCAGATGAGGGTGGTGCCCCTGTGGACAAGACCAGCCTCAGGTCAGGCGATAGCAACCAGGACTTGAAGCAAAGTGAGGGCTCAGAGGAAGAAGAGGAAGAGGAAGAAGGCTGTGTGGTGTTGGAGGAGGAGGAAGAGGGGGAACCAGATGAGGTCACCGTGACATCTGATCTCACTCTGTCTGACACGGTGCTGTCTATGGAGACAGTTGTGGCCAGTGGCAGTGGGGGAGATGGGGAGGAAGAGGAGGAACAGCTGCCTGAGCAGTCAGAAGGCAAAGAACAGAAGATCCTCCTTGGTAAGTTCCCAGGTCTGGTAGGTATTGGTCAAACACTCTTGTATGTCCCTCAATATTTGCTGAGCATCTACTCTGCACCAATTAGTGGATCAAGCCAGATCCACATGCCACCCAGATATAGGCCTACCTTCATGTTGCTCACATCTAGCAGGGGAGACGCTGTAGTGTAGACGACCTTATGCAATACACTATAAAGAATGTGGCTGGGTTGCTATGGAGAGAATGGAAAATGGTGCTTTTAGTTCTGGTTTTCAGGGATCAGAGAAGGCTTTCTTTCTTTCTTTTTTTTTTTTTGAGACAGAGTCTCATTTTGTTGCCCTTAGTAGAGAGCCATGGTGTCACAGATCACAGCAACTCTTGGGCTTAAGCGATTCTCTTGCCCAGCCTCCCGAATAGCTGGAACTACAGGCAGCCGTCACAATGCCCGGCTATTTTTTGTTGCAATTCTCATTGCTGTTTTAGCTGGCCAGGGTGGGTTTGAACCCGCCATCCAAAGAAGCCTTTCTTGAAAGTAGGGGCAATTGAAATTCAAATAGCAGTAGGAAGTAGGTAGACAAAAGCCATAGGGTCTGAAGTGGGGAAGAGCATTCCAGGTCAAGGGAACAGCATAAGCAAAGCTCTGAGGTTGTCATGGTCTGTTAAAAGAGAAGCAGTAAAAGGTCAACATGGTTAGACAGAGTGTGAAGGGAAGAGAGGCTAAAGGGAAGGCTAGGGCCCAGCCAGGCCTCATTAAGAAGCTTGGGAAGACTCTTTAAGAGGGTGACCTTCCTGCAAGTTATGCCTGAGGAGAGGAGCCTGAAACAGAGTCCAACAGGCTGGGGCCTGGTCTCCCCTGCCACTGTTATGTGTAAGTAGTGGTATGGGGCGGCCAGGCTTAGGCTGGGTTCCTTGGCATAGCAGCAGCCAAAGTGGATGAGGTGGGGTGGGAGGAGTGAGGAACCCTCTTATCTGATGAGCTCAGTACCTGCTCCCGCTCTGCAGATACAGCTTGCAAGATGGTCCGCTGGCTGTCTGCCAAGCTTGGCCCCACGGTGGCCTCTCGCCATGTGGCCCGGAACCTCCTCCGCCTGCTGACTTCTTGTTATGTTGGTAAGGCCTGTGATCAGTGCTGGAGATGGGGCTTCCTCCCGGACTCTCTCCCCATTTTCTGCCCTCCTAGCTAGGAGTTCCTTCCCACCCCCACTTCAAACCACCTTCCGGCCTGGTCCTGGATCCTAGTCTGTAAGCTCCTTCCTTCCTTGAGAAGGGGCTGGGCAGACTCTGAGCTAGAAGTAGCTTCCACAGTGCTGAAGGGCCAGCCTCCTCTTGGACTTGCTTGCTACTCAAGGAAAGTGACCTTTCCTTGGCAGGACCCACTCGGCAGCAGTTCACAGTGAGCAGTGGCGAGAGTCCCCCTTTGAGTGCTGGCAACATCTACCAGAAGAGGCCGGTCCTGGGTGACATAGTGTCGGGGCCTGTGCTCAGCTGCCTTCTCCACATCGCCCACCTGTACGGGGAGCCTGTCCTTACCTACCAGTATCTGCCCTACATCAGCTACCTGGTCAGTCACTGGTTTGGTGGGCCTGAGGACCTAAGGGCCAGCCCAGTGTCTCAGGGGTACCAGGGGTTCTATGGGCTAGCCTGGCAATCATCTACCTTGTGGCTCTAGGTGGCCCCAGGTAGCACCTCCGGCCCCAGCCGACTGAACAGCCGTAAGGAGGCAGGGTTGTTGGCCGCAGTGACCCTGACTCAGAAGATCATCGTGTACCTCTCAGACACCACGCTCATGGACATCCTGCCCCGGATCAGCCACGAGGTCTTGCTGCCTGTGCTTGGCTTCCTCACATCCCTCGTCACGGGGTAGGCCCCTATCCCTTCACCAGAGGGGGCACAGCTCAGCTGAGGGGCCCATGCAGGAGGGGCTGCAGAGCTTAGGGAAGAGGAAGTAACACAGGGCTGGGGAACAAGAGACCTGGTTCTTACCCTGGCCATGTGACCCTGAGTAGGCAAGAGTCTCAGTGTCCTCATCTGGTGTGGATCAGTTGGCCTTGGAGCTCCCTTTTGTTTAAGACTGAGTAGATTCTGGTTGAGTCCTACAGAGAGGAGGGGCCAGGACTCATGGACTCTGTTTCTAGATTCCCAAGTGGGGCCCAGGCCCGGACTGTCCTGTGTGTGAAAACCATCAGCCTTATTGCCCTCATCTGCCTGCGCATCGGACAGGAAATGGTCCAGCAGCACCTGAGCGAGCCTGTGGCCACCTTCTTTCAAGTCTTCTCTCAGCTGCATGAGCTTCAGCACCAGGTGGGCAGACCTGCCTGGCTGGGCTGGGCCAGGGTGAGAGCTGTGGACTCGGCTGACTCCCTGGACCTCCTGCCAACAGGATCTGAAGTTGGATCCCGTAGGCCGCAGTGAGGGCCAGCTGCCAGAGGTGGCCTTCTCTGATGGGCAGCAGCGGCCAGTGGACCCTACCCTGCTGGATGAGCTGCAGAAGGTGTTCACCTTGGAGATGGCATACACAATCTACGTGCCCTTCTCCTGCCTGTTGGGTACTGCCTCATCACATTCCCTTGCACAGCCTTTGTAACTGTCTCCTCCCTCAAGAGGAACCATTCTCTGCCCTTCCCCCAGAGTCAGCAGTGGGTTTTAAGCACGGTTTTTTGGTCAGAGCAAAGGACTTTGGCCTCAGACCCATATAAATAGGGACTGAGCATTAGCCTGCAAGAGAGGTGCAGGAGCTGGCCTGCTGTGTCCGTGGGGAGGGCAGGGGAGTCAGGTTGATGTACTAGTGGTCTCCAGGAGCCATCTGAGAGGAAATGAGTGTGGCCCGCCCTTTGTGTAGCTTCCCCCATGCACTACTCACTGTGCTAAGCATTTCTAGGTGTCTTCTCCCTGAATAGTAGGCACAGCCCTGTGATTAGATGTATTGTCACCCCTCCACTGAAATCTAAGCTCTGAGAGGGCAGGGTGCCACCTGTCTTGTTCACTATTCTATTTCTGATGGTCAGCAGGGTGTCTGGCACACATAGAAGAAACTCATATGTGCATACAGACTGAACGAGTGCACATTTTTTTTTATTGGAGAGGAAACTGAGGCTCAGAACCAATACCTGTCCCCTCTTCTGTGGTTCCCAAGCCCTTGGGTAGGTGGTAACAGCCACCTGCCATCTTCCCTGATCTTTGGACCTCTCCCACTCCCATCCAGGCGACATCATCCGGAAAATCATCCCCAACCACGAGCTGGTTGGGGAGCTGGCGGGGCTGTATTTGGAAAGCATCAGCCTGAGCAGTTGCAATCCTGCCAGCATGGAGCCCGCTGTGCCCAGCTCCAGCCCTGAGTGGGACTCTCAGGGTAGGAGCTGCCCCCAGGATGACGGCCACTCAGGGACCTTTGGGAGTGTCCTGGTGGGGAATCGCATACAGATCCCCAGTGACTCTCATTCAGAGAACCCCGGGCCCCTGGGCTCCATCTCAGGGGTGGGTGGTGGAGGCCTTGGCAGCGGAAGTGAGGACAACGCCCTGAAGCGGGAGCTGCCTCGGAGCGCCCATGGGCTGAGCGGGAACTGGCTGGCGTACTGGCAGTATGAGATTGGTGTGAGCCAGCAGGACGCCCACTTTCACTTCCACCAAATTCGCCTGCAGAGCTTCCCAGGCCACTCAGGGGCTGTCAAGTGTGTGGCACCCCTGAGCAGTGAGGACTTCTTCCTGAGTGGCAGCAAGGATCGTACCGTGCGCCTCTGGCCACTGTACAACTATGGGGATGGTACCAGTGAGACAGCCCCACGTCTTGTCTATGCCCAGCACCGCAAGAGTGTCTTCTATGTGGGCCAGCTTGAGGCCCCACAGCATGTGGTGAGCTGTGATGGGGCTGTACACGTCTGGGACCCCTTCACAGGTGAGGGGGCCCAGGTGAGGCCTGTTCTGTTGCTGTTCTCCTATGCCACCAGGCCTCTGGAAAAGGGACCTGAGGGTGGGGTATAATGATTTGTAGTTTGGGGAGACCAATGAGGCTGCACAGAGGAGCAATTAGAGCTTAGAATCTTTTTTTTTTTTTTTTTAAACAGGGTCTCAAACCGTTGTCCTGGTAGAGTGCTGTGGTGTCACAGCTCACAGCAACCTCAAACTCTTGGGCTCAAGCTCCCAAGTAGCTGGGACTATAGGCGCCCACCACAATACCTGGCAATTTTTTTTTGTTGTTGCAGTTGTCATTGTTGTTTTAGCTGGCTTGGGCCAGGTTCGAACCCTCCAGCCTCGGTGTATGTGGCCAGTGCCCTACCCACTGAGCTATGGGCACCACCAGGACTTAGAATCTTTTAGATTTGAGTTTGAATTGGCTCCACCAGCTAACTTGCTGAGTGACTTTCAGCAAGCATCAGCTTTTCCATCTGTAAAATGAGAATCAGAAAAGCTGGTTTAGAAGATAATGCACATAGGGGTTTGGCTTAATGTGTAGCACATACTAGCTCTTTCGCAGATGGTCACTTGATTACTTTTTGGCATCATTGTAGGGAAAAATGTGACTTAAAAGGGGAAGGAGATGGAGTAATATTGGGACAAGAGAGGGAGGTGGCCTTGGGTCACGGGTGTTGTCTGAAGAGAGGAGGTTGCTCTGGGGATGGGAACCTGGTCCTAGCCATGGAAGCAGAAGGGTGGAAAAATCATGCAACTTCTGTAACATTTTCTGAGGATCCCTGGCGGGTGGGAGATAGGTATGGGGTAAGTCCAGGGACTAGAATGCCAAGGCTCTTCCTTCAGCTGCTGGGATCCCAGATCCACTGTGCCTTCTCTTCCCAGGGAAGACCCTTCGTATTGTGGAGCCACTGGACAGCCGGGTGCCCCTGACCGCTGTAGCTGTCATGCCTGCCCCTCACACCAGCATCACTATGGCCAGCTCTGACTCTACCCTGCGCTTTGTGGACTGCAGGAAGCCTGGCCTGCAGGTCAGAGGGTGTCCAGTTCTCTAAGTATTAGCTCGGTTCTCTGGGAACTTGGCAGGGAAGAGGGACTCACAAAGTGTTCCCGGCACTTGTTAATTTCATTTGGAGACATATTGCCCACAGCAGCAAACCCTGGAGGATGGGACTCTGTCCTGTGATGGGGGTGGGGTTCTGGGCTTTTCACTTAATGAGAGTGAGAGGCTCAAGCCTTCCTGCTGTGCGGGCTTGGGTGGTGAGCAAGACCTTTGGGAGAACGGGGGTGAGGGTGGCGTGATGCCTCAGCTCAGCCTCACTCTGTCTGCAGCATGAGTTCCGCCTGGGTGGCGGGCTGAACCCTGGGCTTGTCCGCTCCTTGGCGGTCAGCCCCAGTGGCCGTAGCGTTGTGGCTGGCTTCTCCTCGGGCTTCATGGTTCTCCTGGATACCCGCACGGGCCTAGTTCTTCGAGGCTGGCCAGCCCATGAAGGGGACATCCTGCAGATCAAGGTAATGAGCTAGGTTCCCTTCCCTTCCTCATTGCCCAGCCCCTCACCTCTGCTTAGGGCTCACCTGTCCAAGGACAGGCTTGAGCTGGTCTCCCCTACATCTTGTCAAGGGCTGATGGGCAGGGAGGGTGGCCCTCCTTGGCCAACTCAGGAGACAGGCGACAGGGGTGCAAAGCCAACCCTGCTGCTCATGGAGATGTTCTAATGAATAACTCTTGTCCATATTTATTTTGCTTGGAGGATCAGGGGTCAGGCCCTGTCCATGACCCAGTTCAGGTTAAATAAAGCTCAGCGGGGAGGCTGTTTACTACCCCAGGCCACTGAGCAGAGTCCATACCCCCTGCTGGGCTGCACTTGTGGGGGCAGGAGCAAAGCTGACCAAGGAAACCTTCCCGCCATTCTCAATCTCAGGCCTCGGGGAGCTTCCCTGGGAGGACCAAGAGGGAGGAACAGGGCTACTTTTGGGAGGATTTCTAAAGGGAACTGGGCCTCTTCTCCCCAGCTTGGGTGGGAGACAGGGGACCTACATTGCCAAGCTGAGGGCAGGCTGCTGCCGGCTCCCTCCAGGGCCCAGGTGCCTCTAGATTCTGACTTTCCAAGAAAGTGTCAGGAGGGCTCTGGGGTCAGCCTGGGTGTTAATCCTGGCTCTGCCACTGACTGGCTCCCTGACCTTTGTATGATTACTTAACTTCTCTGAGCCTCAGTTTTTTCTCTGTAAAATGGGGACAGTGGCAGCATCCACCTCATGTGTTTATTGTGAAGATTTTCTTTTAAAGGAAGATTGGTAAGAAATGTTTATTTTCAAGTACAATGTACATGGGGAGAGAATCACAACAAGAGTGATTACCCCTGTTGTGAAGAATAAATGTGATCTAGCACAATGCCTGCACACAATTAGTTCTCCAATTAGAGTGTTGACAGGGTTACCGATGCTTAATATGTTATTATTAATCAACATTAATATGATGTGGGAGGGTGGCAGCCTGTCACCCACTCAGGATGGCCTGTCTTCCCTGAGAGAAGGGGGAAGAAATGGGAAGGCCTTGGGGATATACAGGAGAGCCCAGACCCCTGCTGAGGCTGTCCTCTCTCTCTGAACAGGCGGTAGAAGGCAGTGTCTTGGTCAGTTCCTCTTCTGACCACTCCTTGACTGTCTGGAAGGAGCTGGAGCAGAAGCCCACGCACCACTACAAGTCAGCCTCTGACCCCATCCACACATTTGACCTGTATGGCAGCGAGGTGGTCACCGGCACCATGGCCAACAAGATTGGTGTCTGCTCCCTGCTAGAGCCACCCTCCCAAGCTACCACCAAGCTCAGCTCTGAGAACTTCCGTGGCACGCTTACCAGCCTGGCTTTGCTGCCCACCAAACGCCACCTCTTGCTGGGCTCAGACAACGGGGTCATCCGTCTCCTGGCATAGGCTGAGGCAGGAGCTGGATAGGCAAGGGCAGGCAGACATCCCCTCCTTTACCCTGTCCCCCTAGCAACTCCCTCCAGGCAGGCCCCAGGCCTCACACCATGTGTACCCTCATGGCCTGCCAGATAGGGTAGGTGGCCCCTGAGCCACCAAGGTTGCCAGAAGGGGTCTCATTCATGGCTTGGGAACATATTGCTCCTAGCCAGCAGGAAGCAAGATGGAGAGCAGGAAAAAATATCACTACTCTCATTTCTCCCCAGTTCTCTCTGAGGCCACGTGGAGACAGAGAAGTTCCAGGAAGGGGAAGGGAGATTGACCCTGCCCAGCCAACCTCCCGCCAACCTCCCAACTCCTCCTCCCCACCGGGCTTTCTCTGCCCCTGTCCCTCAAGGATGGGGAAGCTGCCCTAGTCCAGGGCACTGATGGTGCTTGGACTCCAGCCTAAGAAGGGCTGGCCATGATCCAGGAGTTAAGGACCTTGGTCTGGGATTTAAGTGTCTACCTAGCCAGGCCCTGCCCAGCGTGGGAGCAGGAGGGAAAGGAAGGGTAATATCAGGGAAGAGGAGGTGGGCTGGCCAGTGGTTGTCTGCCAGAAGTGAACCCATGCCTTGTCTGCCCACCTCTAACCACAGAGTTTGTGCCTTGAGCTGAGGAGGCAGCCCCTGGGCCCAGAGCCTCTGAGACAAGGGGTAAGAAGAATCATCTCTGCATCTTGGGCCCCTGCCAGGGTCCTCACATTCTGGAGTGGATATGAGGTCTGAGGGTTGGCTCCTGCTGCCTCCTCATTATTTGCAATAGATGTAAATATGACCAATAAATCCTTTGGAAGAGCCATGGAACAGAGTGCAACTTGTCCTGATTGTGGAGGCAGGGCGGGGAAAAGTTGAGACCCAGCAGCTTCCAGGGCAGTGAAGAGGGGGTGAGGAGGAGGGCAGGTAGGCAGCCTGATCATTGATTGCTCTCTGGGTGGTACAGGGTGCACATCTTCTGGTTTGTGTGACTCCAGGCCAGTTTTCCAGAACCCTCACCCTTGGGTAGGGTAAGGAGGCATTGTTTCTGAAGAGGTAAGACACTGGGAGAGGGTATACCCCTCTGCATCTTTCCTCCCTACCCAGATTGAAAGCAGCCAACCAGGATCCTGGACTTGTAAGGTTGGGGGTGGGCATCCTGTCCTGGTTTCTCTGTATAGCTTCCTGCAGCCTCCCTTCCTCCCTTTGGGAAGGGGAAAGGAAAGGACATTGGAAGTGGGCATCTGGATGTAACTCTGGGGCCAGCTCTATGTCCTTGGGCAGGTCACATATCCTCTCTGAACCTGACTGATCCAGGGATAATCCGTACCTTGTGGAGTCTCTGGAAGGCTTGACAGAGTGCCAGGCTCCTGTCCTTTCCGGATATGCCCTCTTGGCTGGTCAGACCCAGCCTCCTCAACTCTCCTGGGCTTTCTTTTTCCAGGCTCAGGTGGGATCCAAATCCATGAAGGTTCTGGGTGGTTGTCTGAAGATTAGATGTGCTAGCAGGAAAGGGGCTTCTGGTCCCAATATCAATGTTTAACCGGATGTGCGGGTCAATATTTACCAGAAGAGAAAGCGATCTGAACAGAGGTTGGCTAAGAGCAAAGGTCCTGGGAGGAAGGGAGGGCTTGACTGGGCTGGCTGGGGCCTGAACAGAGCACAGGGAGCACCCAAGTAGGACCAGAGGACATCGTGTGCGCAGCAAGAAGCTTGCAGAGGTATGAGTGGAAGGGTGGCACAGTCTGCTCCTTGGGCAGGAGGAGAGATGGGGAGCTACTCAGCCTGGCTGAGGAGAACTGGATTTACTCAAGAGGCCTATAGTTTCCAGCCCCCCAGGGTTGGCATGGAGCTGGGGGGCAGGGAACTTTAGGGGAAGTCCCTCAGGGATTTGAAAAACTGGAGTCCTTTTCTTGCTAGGGAGATTCGAATACCCATGTTGGACTTCTGGCCCCTGGCCAAAGGCTGTTGTGTGTGATGGGAGGGATGGGGGTGATACAAAGATCCTCCAGAAGGACTGGCCTTGACATGGGGGGTGGAGTGGAGGTGGGGGTGTAAGACCTGCTCTGATAGATCCTCCTGAGACCAAGGTCTACCCATGTCTACCTGCCAGCCTGGCTTCCTAGAGTCAACCTAGTGCAAAGTAGGGGTTAAGAGCTGTGATTCTGGCAAGTCCAAAGGTGGCTCTGGCCAGAATCACTCACTAGGCTTTGCTATTGGACAAAGCCACCTCACTACCCCTGCTTAGACCTTGGGGCCTCACAATCCTGTTCATCCTGTGGACAAGACCTGACCAGCCTGGGAAAGGCTGGCCAAATGGACAGCAGGTCAGATAGTAGCTCAGGTGGGAGCTCTACAGGGGAGGTTTCAGGGCAGCTTCCTGGAGGAGGGGACCTTGAGTTAGGCTGACCACACCATCACTGGTGTGCTAGGTACCACTCATTGTTTTCAGGGTTTAGAAACACTCTTATTTTGGACCTCACAATGTACATAAGAAGAGGTAGGGACTTTTGCCACTATTTCACAAGATGAGACAAAGCTCAAAGGGGTTAGGGACGCCCAGGGTCCTTTGGCAAGAGTCAGAGTCTGAATTCAGTCTCAGGTCTAACTCACCAGGCAAACCCTTGAAAAAATAAGGACTGTTTTTATTCTGATATTCCCCCCTCCTTTAACCAAAAAATTCTCAGTGCATGAAATATGAAAAACCAGAAACTACAGATGGTTGTCAGAGGAGTCAGGGTGGCAGGCCCACTTCTCAGAAAAGAGAACCATTACTAATGTGCTTAGGGTGTGTGATCTAGCTCTGTAGCGGCTTTTTCTCCTTGGCCATGCTGGCTCAGGACCTGGCTATGTCAGCGAACGTGGTGGTGGTGGTGATGGCCTGGCTGGGCCAGGGGCAGTGTCAGGAACCGAGGCTCCCTGTCTCCACGCAGGAACATGGCGCTGCTCCGGGGGCTCCTGGTGCTCCTGGTGCTCAGCTTATCCTGCCTGCCAGGCCCGTGCTCGGTGGTGAGGCTGGGCCGAGGTTGGGGTGGGGTGCTGGCAGGGAGGGGACGGTTGTGGGAGAGACCCGCAGGACTGAGAGGAAGAGAAGCCCCTTTAGGGTTGAGGGAGGGTTTGGCTCCGGGAGGTGCCCTCCTATCCCCGTTCCTTTCCCAACAGTTCTCTCCCGTGAGCGCCCTGGAGGCCTCCGGCCAGCAGGTACCGGGGAGTGAGGAGCCTGTGAGGAGGAGGAAGGCCCCAGAGGTCTCGCCTACCGCTTGGGCAGGGTGGGGAGCTTGTGGAAAGGGTCGCTCTCCATCTGCTTCCTCCTTTTCGCAGCTAATTAATGGGCAGACCCAGGAGAAGGTGTCCCCGTTAACCCTCCTCAAGTTGGGCAACCAGGTACAACCAGGTGGGGATGGTGAAGAGTGGGCGGGGCCTAGGGAGGCGGGCCAATCCGCAGGGGCAGGGTAAGGGGCGTGGCCCTGAGGCTGAGGTTCTGCAGTTCGCAGACCAGAGGGACCAAAGTGGGAAGGACTATGGGAATAGAACAAAGGCCCAGAATGCAGGTGACCGCTGTGTGACTCTTCCTCTCTCCTCAGGATGGGACAAGGTCCCAGGTACAGGGGCTATGAAAAAGACCTTCAACACAGAGCCTGGAGCTGACCCCTTGACCTAACTGACCCTCATCTGTTCTTGCAGGTGCCCGGTGGCCAAACACCCTTGAAGATGTCCCCAGAAGTCTGCAAGGGATCTCCAACCCCAGAGCAGACCCACAGGCTGGCTCAGGCCATGATGGCCTTCACTGTTGACCTATTCTCCCTGGTGGCCCAAACATCCACGTGTCCCAACCTCATCCTGTCACCCCTGAGTGTGGCCCTGGCATTGTCTCACTTGGCACTAGGTACTGTGGCTGCAACAGAGCTGGGAGGCCAGTAAGAACTCATTACTCTAGAGGTTATTAATGGGTGGTACCTCCATCAGGGTCACTTTAATGTTTGGAAAAATGCAGATTTCCAGGCCCCTGCCAGTCTCTATTAATCAGATTTCCAGGGACCAGTCTGGTAGCTCATCTGTAATTCTAGCGCTCCAGGAGGCGTGGGTGGGTGGATTGTTTGAGATCAGGAGTTCAAGACCAGCCTGAGCAAGAGCAAGACACAGTCTCTACTAAAAACAGAAAAACTAAAGCAAGAGGATCGCTTGAGCCGAAGAGTTGGAGGTTGCTGTGAGCTATGATGCCATAGCACTCTACCCAGGGCAACCGCTTGAGACTTTGTCTCAAAATAATAATAATAATAATAATAATAATAATAATAATAGAAAAACTAACCTGGTGTTGTAACGGGTACCTTTAGTCCCAACTACTCCGGAAGCTGAGATAAGAGGATTGCTTGAGCTCAAGAGTTTGAGGTCACTGTAAGCTATGACCCCATGGCACTTTATCTCCCTCAAAAATTCCCAGGAATTGGGTGGGCTGGCCTATCTGCTTATTTACAAGTTATCTCTGTGATTCTATGTTAAGAGTTTGGTAGCTACAATATCTTCCATTGTACTGGAGGGTCTCATTGTGGGAAACTGAGGTCCAGAGAGGGAAGGCAACTTGCATAAGATGAGGTCACTCAGCCTGTCAGCTGAGATGAAAGTATAACTCGGCGGGGGGGGGCGGGGAGGGGGCTGCAAATGAGAGGAGGATATGTGGTCTCAAGGGCATGCTCATTGCAGCCTCTGGAAAGGGCTGGAGTGGGCAATTGGGGGTGAGAAAGAACACACACCCTGGGCCTCAGCCCCTGTGGTCCC
This sequence comes from Loris lydekkerianus, assembly GCA_963574355.1. NCBI lineage: Eukaryota > Metazoa > Chordata > Mammalia > Primates > Lorisidae > Loris > Loris lydekkerianus. The sequence continues at coordinate 70,583 of CAUYPK010120612.1, forward strand.
CTCCAGGTGCTCAGAACCAAACACTGCAGAGGCTACAGCAGGTGCTGCATGCAGAGTCAGGGCCATGCCTCCCCCACCTGCTGAGCCACCTCTGCCGGAACCTGGGCCCTGGGGCATTCCGATTGGCTGCCAGAATGTATGTGCAGAAAGGTAGGTGCTGGTGGCAGAGAGCTTGCTAGGTAGTGCCTTGGGGTGGAGCATGATTAGGGACACGGCCTTGGCCTCAGGTAGCTGTTCCCAGCATTGGTGACTGTGGCGCCCTGAGCCCTGGGAACAGCTTGTGGCCCTCTGTGTGTAGGATTTCCTGTCAAAGAAGATTTCCTGGAACAATCAGAACAGCTTTTTGGTGCAAAGCCCATGAGCCTGACAGGAAGGCAGGAGGAGGACCTGGCAAACATCAATCAATGGGTGAAAGAGGCCACAGAGGGGAAGATTGAGGAATTCCTCTCAGAGCTGCCAGATAAGACGGTGTTGCTTCTCCTTAATGCCATCCACTTTCAGGGTGCGCCCCTACTCTTCCCATGTCCCTAGCCCCGTAGGCTGAGCTGGGCTGTGCATACTTTGTTCTCAGGTCCCTCTTCCTCCTCAGGGTGGGCCACAAGGCATGGGGCTGTCTGGGTGTGGTGGGTGGTAGGTCCAGGAACTGGATGAGGTTGTAGAGAGGGTACTGTGGGAGAACAGTGTGAAAAGACGCAGGGGCAGGTAGTTTCTGGGAGTAATGCAGGGGATGGGGAAAATGCAAGCACAGATTTCAAACATTCTGCAGAAATGCCTCAGACCACCTGGGTGCCAACAGGACTGCATCCTCTGGGGTCTTGGCCTCTACCTCTCATTCCTTGCATGGGTTCTGGGTGGGATGAGCAAAAGGCTGTGGGTGTGGAACCGTGTTGGTTCCAGTCTACATGGCCCCTGCCCTCTGCCTGGCTGCAGGTTTCTGGAGGAGCAAGTTTGACCCAAGCCTCACCCAAAGAGACTCCTTCCACCTAGACGAGAAGTTCACGGTGCCGGTGGAGATGATGCAAGCCCGCACGTACCCTCTGCGATGGTTCTTGTTGGAACAGCCTGAGATACAGGTCACCTTTGGTTGTCCATCAGGGTTGTGAGTGTACTGGCATGTCCCACCTTTCTTGCAGGCATGTCCCTGGGGCAGGCAGTTATAAAAGGTTCCACTATACCCCCACCTAGGAGGACTGAGACTGTGGGCTTTTTCAGGTTCATTCATTCACTGAAAATATATTGGGTATTTGCTATGTGCTAGATATTCTCCTAGGCACTGTTTTTTGTTTTTGTTTTTGTTTTTTTTTAATGTGTGTGTGAAGCTCAAGGGAGACCAGGTCTCTGCTCTTAGGAGGGAAGATCCATGAACAAATGTAAATCAACAATAATTTCAGACTGTAAGTGCTATGAAAGAGAAATTTTATTTTATTTTATTTTTTGCAGTTTTGGGCCGGGGCTGGGTTTGAACCAGCCACCTCCGGCATATGGGGCCAGCGCCCTACCCCTTTGAGCCACAGGCATCACCCTGAAAGAAAAATTTTAAAAGGTGATCTGTTAGCGACTGAGGAAAGTAATTTTTTAAAAATTTATTTATTTATTTATTTATTTATTTATTTTTTCTTGAGACAGAGTCTCACTATGTCGCTCTGGGTAGAATGATGTGGTATCACAGCTCACAGCAACCTCAAACTCTTGGGCTTAAACGATTCTCTTGCCTCTGCCTCCCAAGTAACTGGGACTACAGGTGCTCGACACAATGCCAGGCTATTTCTTTGTTGCAGTTGCTTAGCTGGCCCAGGCCAGATTCGAATCCGTCATCCTAGGTGTATGTGTGTATGTGGCTGGTGCCATAACCACTGTGCTACAGGCGTTGAGCCCATTTTTTTAGCTTTAAAGACACTCTGTGCCCTGGGTAGAGTGCTGTAACATCATAGCTCACAGTAACTTCAAACTCTTGGACTTAAGTGATCCTCTTGCCTCAGCCTCCCGAGTAGCTGGGACTATAGGCACCCACCACCTCTCCCACATAGTTTTTCTGTTGTTACTAGGGACGGGGGTATCACTCTTGTTCAGGCTGGTCTCAAACTCCTGCGCTCAGGCAATCCACCGGCCTCAGCCTCCCAGAGTGCAGGGATTACAGGTGTGAGCCACCGTGCCTGGCCTGGGGAAAGCATTTTAGATAAAGTGGTCAAGGAGAATTGTTTGAGGAGGGGGAAGTGAGTTGAGACTCAGGTGACCTTTGGTGATAGGAATTTATTACAAGGGCCCACGAACGCTCAGAGTCTCAGCACCGCCAAGCCTGGGAGAGTCTACCTGAGCGCTGGTGCAGGGCTCCTTAGAAGGGAGGATCTGATTGGATTGGATTTCTCTGTATCCCGCATTCTGATTGGATAGAGTTCTGTGCAGTAGCTGCCGAATCCTAGTACAGTACGAAAACCGGGATCGTGTCCCTCCAACAGATGGAAAAACTGAGGAGTGAAGACAGGCGATTCCTTACCCCAAGTTACATGGCTGGCTGGCAGCAGAGGAAGAGAGAAACAACTATCATTTACTGACTGCCGCTTATGAGTGCAGACACTGCTAGAAGATTTATTTTATTTATTTTTTTTGAGACAGAGTCTCAAGCTGTAGCCCTGGGTAGAGTGCCTTAGCATCACAGCTCACAGCAACCTCCAACTCCTGGGTTTAAGTGATTCTTTTGCCTCGGCTTCCCAAGTAGCTGGGACTACAGGCGCCCTCCACAACACCTGGCTAGTTTTTGGTTGTAGTTGTCATTGTTGTTTGGCAGGTCCTAGCCACTTGAGCTACAGGTGCCTAGCTGGAAGATTTATTTATTTATTCTATCTTGTGTGTGTGTGTGTGTGTGTGTGTGTGTGTGTTTGCAGTTTTGGCCCGGGCTGGGTTTCACCACCTCTGGCATATGGGGCCTGGCGCCCTATTCCTTTGAGCCACAGGAGCCATCCTTAGTGTTTTTTTGAGACAGATTCTCACTCTGTTGCCCTAGGTAGAGTATTGTGGTGTCATAGCTCATAGCAACTTCAAACTCCTGGGCGCAAGTCATCCTCTTGCTTCAACCTCCCAAGTAGCTGGGACTACAGGCATGTGCCACCACACCTGGCTAATTTGTCAATTTTTAGTAGAGAAGGGGGTCTTTCTCTTGCTCAGGCTGGTCTTGAACTTCTGACCTCAGGCAGTCCACCAATCCCCACCTCCCAGAGTGCTAAGATTACAGTTGTGAGCTACCATGCCCAGCCTAGAAGATTTCAAAGCATTATTTCATTTGGTCAGATACCAACCTGCAATAGAACAGGTAGTATGATTCTACTTCACAGGTGAGGATGTGAAGATGTGAGGTTAGGCACACAACTGATAAGGATGGACTGGGGTCTCAGAAGTACATGCTGGTAGGATACAATGCCTTACACCTGTAATCCCACTCGTTTGGGAAGCTAGTTGGGAGGATCACTTGAGGCCAGGAGTTTGAGACTAGCTTGGGCAATAATAGTGCGACCCATCTCTACAAAAAGTAAAAAAATTACAGGCATCTAGAGCGGGATGGGCATTCATCCTAGGGAAGGTTTTACTTAATAATGTCCATGTGTGTGAAAATCTAAAAAAAAAAAATACAATTTAGAAACAAACAAACAAAAAATTAGCCAGGCATGATGGCATGCTTGTAGTACCAGCTATACAGAAGGCAGAGGCAGGAGGACGGCTTGAAGCCTAGGAATTGGAAAATGCAATGGACTAAGGTTCTGCCATGCCACTCCAGAGTCTTCCTCTGTCTCTTAAAAGAAAACAACAAAGGCTCGGCGCTCATAGCTCAGTGAGTAGGGCACCGGCCACATACACCAAAGATGGCAGTTCAAGCCCCGCCTGCTGAACAATAATGACAACTGCAACCAAAAAATAGCCAGGCATTGTGGCAGGCGCCTGTAGTCCCAGCTACTTGGGAGACTTAGGCAAGAGACTCGCTTAAGCCCAAGAGTTTGAGGTTGCTGTGAGCTGTGATGTTGCGGCATTCTACTGAGGGCTACATAATGAGACTGTCTCAAAAAAACAAAAAAGCCGGGCATGGTGACTGACACCTGTAATCCTAGCACTCTAGGAGGCTGAGGCAGGTAGATTGCTTGAGCTCAGGAGTTCGGGACCAGCCTGAGCAAGAGCCGGACCCTGTCTCTACTAAAAATGGGAAAACTAGCTGGGCATTGTGGCAGATGCCTGTAGAACTAGCCTTTTGGGAGGCTGAGGCAGGAGGATTGCTTAAACCCAGGAGTTTGAGGTTGCCGTGAGCTATGATGCCACAACATTCTACCCAGCTTAACAAGACTCTATCTCAAAACAAAACAAAACACATTAAAAAACCAAAACACCCTCCACAAAACAAACAAACAAAAAATAGAAGTACATGCTGGCCCAGCCCCCACCTAGGTTTGGGTGCTTTCTGGTCTTCATGTTCTCTCCTTCCCTTATCTGTAGGTGGCTCACTTCCCCTTTAAGAACAACATGAGCTTTGTGGTTGTTGTGCCCACCTATTTCGAGTGGAATGCATCCCAGGTGATGGCCAACCTAAGCTGGGACATTCTGCACCAGCCCTCACTGCGGGAGAGGCCTACCAAGGTCCGGCTGCCTAAGCTACATCTGAAACATGAAATGGACCTGGTGGGCACCCTCAGCCAGCTGGGTAAGGAGGTTGGGCTGGGCTGAGTGGGTGAGGAGGAAGCCTCTAGCTGGCAGTAGGTCTGAGTCAGATCTGGCCCTGTGTCCTGGGTTTTCCAGGGATTATGGAAGATGAGAGAGTTTGAAATGAGCCCCTGGGCCCTTTGGCCTAGGGGGTACCCCCAGGGTATGGGGACCTACTCTGTTGTCCAAGTCCAAGCATTACAAAGAGTCCTGGGTAGAGAGCCTGGAGGGGCCATGAATCTCACTGGCTTCTTTGGAAGGGGGAGAAGGAGAAGTGCTGTGCTGTTAAAGAGATGCGCCTCTCCATCAGGGACTGGCTAAGCACATACAAAGAGCTCAGTCTAGTGGGGTGGGCAGATGAGAAATCAGGTACTCACAACTCAGCATAAGTGACAAGACAGAGGGCTTTCTCTCCAGTTCACCAAGGAGAACACTGAAAAGGCACATAGTCCAGACTTTAGAGCTGAGGATCAGGGGAGGCTTCCTATAGGAAGTGAAGTTTAAGCTAAGACTTGAAGGAGTTAAGCAGGGATCTGTGAGTTCATGCTGTTCTCTGGCCAGGATGTTAGACATCCTCCCAATCAGGTTCAGGCAGCTTGTGGGGCAGTGAACGGCTCTGACCAGCCGTCCTGGTGCTGTGCAGGCCTACAGGAGCTGTTCCAGGCCCCCGACCTGCGGGGGATCTCAGACGAGAGCCTGGTGGTGTCCAGCGTGCTGCATCAGTCCACACTGGAGCTCAGCGAAGTTGGTGTGGAGGCAGCTGCAGCAACCAGTACGGCCATGTCCCGTATGTCCTTCTCCTCCTTCAGTGTGAACCGCCCCTTCCTCTTCTTCATTTTTGAGGATACCACAGGCCTGCCCCTTTTCGTGGGCAGTGTGAGGAACCCCAACCCTAGCGCACAGCGGGAACTCAAGGAGCAGCAGGATTCCCCTGACAACAAGGATTTCCTCCTGGACCAGAAAGCCTTCCCCCACGGAGACAAGCTCTTCCACCCTGACTTGAAACTTGCACCCCCCTCCGAGGAGGATTACCCCCAGCCCAGCAGCCCCAAGTGAGGGCTGTGGCCACCAGCATCCTGAGTCCCTGCCTGGACCAGCCTCTCAACTCATGTGACTCTTTCCAGCCAGCTCCATGGGACTGGGGGAGAGGAGCCATTCCTTCCCATGGCCTCTTTGGGAGTTCAGGGTGGGGTGGGGGTGGGAGTGGGAGGAGGGCAGGCTCTTGAGAATTCTGGGCCTGATCCCTCCTCATCTCTTCCAAAGGGGCTTAGAAGGCATCCTATTCTGAGGCTTGGGCAGTGGCAGGGCAGCTGGGAATCCAGTTTCCTGCCAGCTGGGATACCTCCACTTTTGTTTACCAGAGAGGGAAGGATGCAAGGGAGAGGCTGCCTTTGGACACCTCCCAGGACACTTTAGATGGGGAGAAGAGAGACAGGCCCTAATGGTAGCTCAAGAGCCAGAGTGTTGTCCCAGCCTCTCCTGGGGTCTTGTGTCCTGCTCTGTAGGTGGCATAACCTGACTCTAACGTAAGTTGCTGAAGCCTGCCAGCCCCAACACCCTGTTGCCCTAATCTCCCCACTGTTCCTTGGAGATGCCAACACTGCCAGGATTCCTCTTCCCTCCTCTCTCCTGTCTTCCTCCTCTGCCCAGTAGCTCAGGAGCTAAGGCAGGGAAGGGCCCCATTAGCTCTCTAAGGCTCTTTTGTAAAGTTTTTGTAGTGATTTTTATGCCACCTGAATAAAGAATGAATGGCTGTGCTGGTTTGCTGTCATTGTTCTGGGCATGGGTGGGAGCAGGGCTAGTGCCGGGGAGGTGGCTGCAGAGTAGTCCTTTCAGTGCCACGTTGGGCTCCAGCCCCTCGCCAGGCCTTGTCCACCATGCAGTCCCCTTTGACCTCGCCAGCCCTCCCTAGGGCCACCTCCATGCCAGCCTGGCTCTGCTCTTGGCCTGTTCCCCTCTCCATGCCTCAGGCAGCTGGCAACAAGGGTGGCTCAGAATAGTGCCAGCCTCCTGGTTTGGGAGAAGAACTAGCAATTAGGAAGCTTGTGGAGTGTCTAATTACACACCAGCCCCTCAGCCAGGAGCTGGCGCCTGCCAGCCGGGGCCAGGCTCCCGGGAGCACCCGGCTCCAAATGGAGACTGTCAGTGCCTGAGGATTTGGGGGAAACAGGTGGGGGAAATTTGGCAAGGGTTGATGACTTCCTCTGTGCCCCAGCCCAGGAGCTGGGGACAGCATGGGTGGGCATGCTTCCCTGGTGGGAGAACAGGATGTCCATGTAGAAACAGCCACCTGGAGCCCTAATGTGCAATGGTTAAGAGCCAGTACCCAGGGGTCAGAGAGACCTGGCATGGAATCCTGCCTCTTACAAGCTGCAGTGTGGGGAGGCAATAATATATAAGCAAGGGAAGTACATAGTGAGTCGGGGGCAGCTAAGACGTGATGAAACATGCAGCAAGGAAGGGGAGGGCTGTGGGGGAAGGGCTTGCTAGAAAGCTGATGTGGGATCAGGGAGTTAAAGGGGGTGAGAAAGGGCACTTTGGAGGTCCTAGGGAGGAGTGGCCTGACAGAGGAATGGCAAATGCAGAGGTCCTGGAGTGGGAGTACGCTGGGAAGTTCAAGATGGGCAAGTGACTGTGGGGCTGGAGTGGAGGAGAGAGAGGAGAGGAGGAGGAAGGAGTCAGATGGGAGCAGGGGACAGATCCCACAGGGCTCCAGGGCTATGGTAAAGACTGTGGTTTTTATCTTGGGAGCAGTAAGAAGTCACTGGAGGCTGGGCTTTGTGACTCATGCCTGTAGTCCCAGCACTTTGGGAGGCCGAGGTGGGAGGATTGCTTGAGGACAGGAGGTTGTTTTTTTTTTTTTTTTTGAGACAGAGTCTCACTTATTAGCCGTTGGTAGAGTGCCGTGGTGTCACATAGCTCACAGCAACCTCCAACTCCTGGGCCTTGGCCATTCTCTTGCCTCAGCCTCCCAAGTAGCTGGGTCTACAGGTGCCTGCCATGGCTCCATAGCTCACAGCAACCTCAACTCCTGGGCTCAAGCAAGTCTCCTGCCTCCACCTCCCAAGTAGCTGGGACTACAGGTGCCCACCACAACGCCTGGCTATTTTTTGGTTGCAGCCGTCTTTGTTATTTGGCGGGCCCGGACTGGATTCGAACCCACCAGCTCAGGTGTATGTGGCTGGTGCCTTAGCCGCTTGAGCCACAGGTGCCAAGCCAATACCCGGCTATTATAGTGTTGCAGTTTGCTGAGGTCAGGATTCTAACTCGCCACCCTCTGTATATGGGGCCCAGCACCCTACTCACTGAGCCACAGGCACTGCACCGGGACAGGAGTTTTAAGACCAGTCTGAGCAAGAGCTAGAGCCCAGCTTTATAAAAAAATAGAAAAAGGCTGGGTACAGTGTGTCATGCCTGTAATTCTAGCACTCTGGGAGGCCAATGTGGGTGGATTGCTTGAGCTCAGTAGTTTCAGACCAGCCTGAACAAGAGCGAGAGCTTATCTCTACAAATAGAAAACTAGAAAGGCATTCTAGCAGGCATCTGTAGTCCCAGCTACTTGGGATGCTGAGACAAGAGGATTGCTTGAGTCCAAGAGTTTGAGGTTGCTGTGAGCTGTAACACTATGACCCTTAACACCAGGATGACTGAGTGAAACTCTGTCTCAAAAATAAAAAAGAAAGGTCGGGCTAGGTAGCTCATGCATGTAATCCTAGCACTCTGGGAGGCAAAGGCAGGTGAATTGCCTGAGCTCACGGTTTTGAGACCAGCCTGAGCAAAAGCAAAATTCCATCTTTACTAAACTACAAAAAACTGAGGCAGGAAGATCTCTTGAGCCCAAGAGTTGGAGGTTGCTGTGAGGTATGATGTTGTTATGATACTCTTATCCAGGGTTATAGTTTGAGACTGTCTCAAAAAAAAAAAAAAAAAGGTAAAAAAATAAGAAAAAGTCATTGGAAAGTTAAATCTCTAAGGCTACCAACTTCATTTTACCTAAATCATTTTCAGCATTCTCTTCCTCTCCATTTTGGCTCCCAGTGCTCTGGTCTGAGCCTATTCAACATTCCCAAGGGTCTTGGTCATTGTCCCTGGTCTGGCCGCCCTAAGGGCACACTCCACCTTACAAGCACTTTTTGTTTGTTTGTTTTTGAGACAAAGTCTCAAGCTGTTGCCCTGGGTAGAGTGCCATGGTGTCATATTTTTGGTTGTAGTTGTCACTGTTGTTTGGCAGGCCTGGGCTGAAGTTGAATTCGCCAGCTCTGGTGTATGTGGCTGGTGTCCTAGCCACTGAGCTATAGGCGCCGAGCCACAAGCACTTATTGAGCATCTCCCAGGGCCCAGCAGCACACCGGGCCCTGGGGATGCAGCAACAACAGACAAGAATTCCTATTCCCCTGGAGCCTAAGTGTGGGGGTGGATGGCATAGACAATAACCAAGGAAAAAGGCAGATACAGTAAACGGAATGAAAAGTTGCTGTACAGGAAATTCATGAGGTTTTGTGATGCTCAGTAACTGGGGGAGGGCCTTTCCGAGGTAACACCTGAGCTGAGAACTGGATGACATGAGGACCTGACCATTCAGAAATAGGGTCAAGAGGCAACAGCCAGGGCAAAAGTCTTGAGGGCAAAAAAGGGTTTGGATTATTGGAGGAATAGAAAGACCAGTGTGACTAGAGTGTGACAAGCCAGAGAGAACCAGGCATATGAAGATGAACCAGACCACACAGACGCTTGCGGGCCAGAGCAAGGAGTTTGTATTTTATTCCAAGGTATAAAAGGAAGCTGCTGAAAGGCGTTCTGCTTTAAAATACTTAGTTGAGGCTTGGTGCCCATAGCACAGTAGTTATGGCACTGGCCACATGCACCGAGGGTGGCAGGTTCAAATCTGACCCTGGACCAGCTAAAAAATAATGACAACTGCAACAACAACAACAAAAATAGACGGGCATTATGGCGGGCGCCTGTAGTCCCATCTATTCAGGAGACTGAGGCAAGAGAATCTCTTAAGCCCAAGAATTTGAGGTTGTTGTGAGCTGTGATGGCACAGCACTCTATTGAGGGTGACATAGTAAGACTCTGTCTCAAAAAAATTTTTTTTAGTTGAAACATAATAGGCATAATACACATATAACCATATATAAGCTTAATGAATTTTTTCATAAACCAAGTATCCCCATACAACCAGCACCCAAATCAAAAAACAGAACTCATGGGCCTGTGGCTCAAGGAGTAGGGTGCCAGCCCCATATACAGGGGCGGCAGGTTCAAACCCAGCCCCAGTCAAAAACTGCAAAAAAACAAAACAAAACAAAAACAAAAAACAGAACTCACTTTCCTGACTTCTAGAATCAGAGATTAGTCTTTCTTGTTTCCAGACTTTCTATAAAGGAATCATACAATCTATCATGCTCTCTTATGTCTATGTCCTTTGGTTTGTCCTCATGTTTGGGGGACCCCTCTGGATGGCATTATTTCCCTCAGGGTGTCATGATCTGAGTTAAGCTCTGGGAGGCTCACTTGGCTGTTGTGTGAACAGATTGGAGAGGGATAAAAGAGGAAGCAGGAAGACTGGTTAGCAAACAAGAGACATAGGGGGCCTGGCCCAGGGTACCCTGTGTGGACCTGGGGGAAAGAGGTCAGAATTCAGATGCATTTTGCAGATTGATGTTCTAGAATTTATGGATAGATTATATGGGAAATGAGAGAAACAATCAAGGATCATCATCTTAATTCTTAGATTTTCTTTTCTTTCTTTCTTTCTTTCTTTTTTTTTGTAGAGACAGAGTCTCACTTTATTGCCCTTGGTAGAGTGCTGTACCATCACAGCTCACAGCAACCTCCAGCTTCTGGGCTTAGGCGATTCTCTTGCCTCAGCCTCCCCAGTAGCTGGGACCACAGGCGCCTACCACAATGCCCGGACATTTTTGTTGTTGTTGTTGTTGTTGCAGTTTGGCTGGGGCCAGGTTTGAACCCACCACCCTCGGTATATGGGGTCGGTGCCCTACTCACTGAGCCACAGGTGCCGCCCTAATTCTTAGATTTTCATCCTGAGAAAATGTGTAGGTGCCAGCACCTTTTACTGAAGTGGGGAGAAGAGTGAGAGACAAATTCTTAAGATGGATCAGAGATTTCTCTCTATCTCTCTCTTTTTTTAAAATTGAGACAGAGTCTTACTTTTGCCCTCGGTAGAGTGCTATGGTGTCATAGTTCACAACAACCTCAAACTCCTGGGCTCAAGTGATTCTTTTGCCTCAGCCTCCTAGTAGCTGGGAGTACAGGCACCCACCACAATGCCCAGCTATTATTTTTGTTTGTTTGTTTAGCATGCCCAGGCCAGGTTCAAACCCACCAGCCCAGTGCATGTGGCCGGCACCCTAACCACTGAGCTACAGGGACCCAGCCAGGATCAGAGATTTCCATTTTGAACATATTATAATGGAAATGCTACACTAATACAGGGTGAACTTACATCCCAGTTCTTCCAGGAAAGCTCAAGTCATGTCTTTAGTTCTAGCTTAATTAATAGAACTCCCTTTAGCTCTAAGTGTCTCTATTTTCTTTTTTTTTTCCTTTTTTGAGACAGTTTCACTTTGTGACCCTTGGTAGAGGGCTGTGGTGTGGAGGTTGCTCAGAGCAACCTCAAACTCTCGGGCTTAAGCAATCCTCTTGCCTCAGCCTCCTAAGTAGCTGGGACTACAGGCGCTCACCACAATGCTGGGCTAGTTTTTCTGTTTTTAGTAGAGATAGGTGTCTCACTCTTGCTCAGGCTCCTCTTGAACTCCTGAACTCAAGCAATCCACCTGCCTTAGCCTCCCAGAGTGCTAGTATTATAGGCGCGAGTTTATTCATCTTTAATGTCAAATAGGTAACCATCTTTTTGTTCAGGGGTAGAAGTGTGTATCTGGAGCATACAGATACATTTAAAGTCACAGACCTGGTGGAAATCAACAAAGGGGAGATATAGACAAGAGAGGAAAAGCAGTTCCAGGCTCAAGCCAGCATAAGAGACAGAAAAGATGGGGTGCTTGTGGGAGAAAAACGGAAGGCTGTGGCTCAGCGCCTGTAGCTCACTGGTTAGGACTCTAGCCACATACACCGAGGTTGGCGGTTCAAACCCAACCTGGGGCTGCCAAACAACAATGACAATTACAACAACAACAAAATAGCTGGGCGTTGTGGTGGGTGCCTGTAGTCCCAGCTTCTTGGAAGGCTGAGGCAAGAGAATTGCTTAAGAACAACAGTTGGACGTTGCTGTGAGCTATGATACCACAGCATCTACCCAGGGTAACATAGTGAGACTGTCTCAAAAAAAAAATATGGAAGGTATGGATGGAGTCAGAGTTTCAAGGAGGAGCAACGGTCTGCTCTGCTGCTTGCTGCCAAGGACAGAGGTGTCCACTTGGTGATCAATACAAGGTCACCTATAAATATGGTGACAGCAGTTTCAAAGGAGAGGTGGGCACAGAAGCAAGTATGGGGTTTGAAGAAAAATAGGTGTACAGGCAGCACAGGCAAAAGAGGAAATCACTCTGAGGGAGAACGGAGAGATGGGCAGAGGCTTTAGGGGATGTGGCATATAGGAGGTGTTTTTTTTTTTTTTTTTTTTGAGACAGAGTCTCACTATGTCTCCGTCGGTAGAGTGCTGTGACATCACAGCTCACAGCAACCTCAAACTCCTGGGCTTAAGCGGCTCTCTTGCCTCAGCCTCCCAAGCAGCTGGGACTACAGGCGCCCGCCACAACGCACAGCTGTTTTTTTGTTCCAGTTGCAATTGTTGTTCAGCTGGCCTGGGCCAGGTTTGAACCTGCCAGCCTCGATGTATGTGGCTGCGCTGTAACTACTGTGCTATGGGTGCCGAGCCAGGAGGTGTGGAATAGAGGATGTTCGAAAGCTGGATTATGCAGGAGAGGGCTGCCTGTGGGAGTGAAGTCCTTGAGGAACACATGTGGAAGCCCCTCATTTTGATGGGAACAGGACACACTCCTTTTACAGTAATCAAATAAAAGAGAAATCTTCCTTCTTTACAATTTATTATGAGATAATTAGGACATAAAGAAAGGTATAATGAATTACATAACACCACGGTGCTGCTTAAGAAATAGTCTCAAAGTATTTTTTTTTTTTGCAGTTTTGGCTGGGGCCAGATTTGAACCTGCCACCCCAGGTATATGGGGCTGGTACCCTACTTCTTGAGCCACAGGTGCCGCCCTTATTTATTTAGTTTTTTTGGTAGAAACAGAGTCTCACTGTACTCCCCCTCGGGTAGAGTTTCATGACATCACACGGCTCACAGCAACCTCTAACTCTTGGGCTTACGCTATTCTCTTGCCTATAGTGATAGTCCTATGTATTCCCTCCCCAGTTCCTTCCCTGGCCCTATAACTACCATTCAGAATTTGGGTATTTTATTGTTATCATATCATCATCATCATCATTTTTAGAGATAAGGTCTTGTTAAGTTGGCCAAAATGAGTTTGAACTCCTGACCTCAAGTTATCCTCCTGCCTCAGCCTCCTGAGTATCTGGGACTATGGGCATGTACCACAACATCTGGCTAATTTTTTTCTATTTTTAGTAGAGACAGGGTCTTGCTCTTGCTTAGGCTGGTCTGGAACTCCTGAGCTCAAGGGATCCTCCTGCTTCGACCTCCCAGAGTGCTAGGATTTTAGGTGTGAGCCACCACACCCAGCCTACCATGTAAGTTTTCATCCCCAAGTGATACATACAACATGGGTTTGCATGTTTTTTTGTTTTTTCTTTTTGAGACAGAGTCTCAAGCTGTTGCTCTGGGTAGAGAGCTGTGGCATAACAGCTCATAGTAACCTCAAATTCTTGGGCTTAAGTGATCTTATTGCCTCAGCCTCCCAAGTAGCTGGGACTACAGGCACCCGCCACAATGCCTGGCTAATTTTTGATTATAGTTGTCATTGTTGTTTGGTGGGCCTGGGCTGGATTCGAACCCACCAGCCTCTGTGTATGTGTCTGGTGCCCTAGCTGCTTGAGCTACAGGCGCTGAGCTGGGTTTTACATAACTGTATCATACTGTTCCTACCCTCCTGCAATTTGTATCATTCCACATTGGGAGACAAATGTGTGTTGATATACAGGTATGAGACTTCACATCATTATTTTTCATGGCTGTAGACTTTTCCATCCTTTAGTTTTCAGTTGATGGACATTCAGCCATCTTCCATTTTTTGCCATTACAAACCAGGTTGCTCTAACATTCTCACACATATTTCCTTGTATACTTAAGTGGAAGTCATTTTAGCTCACAAGCTTAGGCATGGAATTGCTGAGCTGCATTTTGGGGCTTGCCCACCTGTAACTACCAGGCCTTTCACTTACTTTCACTTTCACACATAACTTTGACATTTACTGCCGGATTGTTCTTCAAAGTGGCTGTATTAATATACAAGGTCTGACAACTAAGTTCGAGAACTCACCCAAGAAAGAGTGCTATATAACTCATTGCTGAATATCACTATGGTTGCCTTTGAAGTACTCGCCTTGGCTACCTGGTGACCACAGTGATATTCCCCATAAGGTATGTAGCGCTTTTTCTAGGACGAATTCATGAACTTAATTGTCAGACCTCAGATGATAACAGCTCTGATGGCCATTTAAGAAAAAGAGGTCCAAAATTGCTTTGAAGCGTGGACTAGGCAGTGGCGTGAGTGCATAGCTTCCCATGGGGAGTACCTTGAAGGTGACTGTAGTGGTGTCAGCAATGAAGTATGCTGCATTTTTTTCTAGGATGAGTTCACGAACCTCATTGTCTAACCTAGCATGTCAGCAGGGCATAAGAGGTCCTGGTTGTCCATACCCTCACCAACGCTTGATATATTGCTAGATGTTTAAATTTTGTCAGTCTTATGAGCATGAAATACAATTTCCTTGTGGTTTTAATTTACATTCCCTAATGACTAGTGAGGAAAAAACATTTTTTCATGGTTTATTGGCCCCTTAGGATGCTTATTCTATGAATTACCTGGGTCTATTTTGCTGTTGAATTATTTTTCTCATTGATTTATAGTCCTTTCTATATACAGTTAGTCAGGTTTTTTTTTTTTTTTTTTGTCAATTATCTTTGTTACAAATATTTTCTCCTAGTGTGAAGCTTGTCCTCACTGTGTTTTATGGTGTCTTTTCATGACAACAACTTTTTTTTTTTTTTTTTAAGAGACAGAGTCTCACTTTATGGCCCTTTGGTACAGTGCCGTGGCATCACACAGCTCACAGCAACCTCCAGCTCCTGGGCTTAAGCGATTCTCTTGCCTCAGCCTCCCGAGTAGCTGGGACTACAGGCGCCAGCCATAACGCCCGGCTATTTTTTTGTTGCAGTTTGGCCGGGGTTGGGTTTGAACCCGCCACCCTTGGCATATGTGGCCGGCGCCCTACTCACTGAACCACAGGTGCCGCCCCAAAATTTTGTGCATCGTGAATACATTTTTTTTTTTTTAAATAGAGACAGAGTCTCACTTTACGGCCCTTGGGTAGAGTGCTGCGGCATCACACAGCTCACAGCAACCTCCAGCTCCTGGGCTTAAGCGATTCTCTTGTCTCAGCCTCCCGAGTAGCTGGGACTACAGGCACCCGCCACAACGACCGGCTATTTTTTTGTTGCAGTTTGGCGGGGGCTGGGTTTGAACCCACCACCCTCGGCATATGGGGCCAGCACCCTACTCACTGAGCCACAGGCGCCGCCCCTTTTTTTTTTTTTTTTTTTTTGAGACAGAGTCTCAAGCTGTCGCCCTGGGTAGAGTGCCATGGCGTTACAGCTCACAGCAACCTCCAACTCTTGGGCTTAAGCGATTCTCTTGCTTCAGCCTCCCAAGTAGTTGGGACTACAGGCGCCCACAACAACACCTGGCTATAAAAACAACTTTCTAATTTTAATGTAAAAGTTATCAATCTTTTCATTTGTAGTTTGTACTTCTTTTGGTATCTTGTTTTTTAAAAAAATCTTTCTGGCTCTGCACCTATAGCTCAGCGGCTAGGGCGCATTACACTGGAGCTGGCAGGTTTGAATCCAGCCCAGGCCTGCCAAACAACAATGATAGCTGCAACCAAAAAACAGCTGGGCGGTGTGGCGAGTAGTCCTATCCACTCTGAAGGCAGAGGTGGGCGGATCACTGGAGCTCAAAAGTTTGAGGTTACAGTGATCTGTGATCATGTCACTGCACTCCAGTGTGGGTGACAGAACTAGATCCTTTCTCAAAACAAAAGCAAAGGGAGGCACCTGTGCCTCAGTGAGTAGGGCGCTGGCCTCAGTGAGTAGGGCGCTGGCAGGTTCAAACCCGGCCTCAGCCAAACTGCAACAAGAAATAGCCAGGCGTTGTGACAGGCACCTGTGGTCCCAACTCCTCAGGAGGCTGAGGCAAGAGAATCGCCTAAGCCCAAGAGCTGAAGGTTGCTGTGAGCTGTGATGATACAGCACTCTACCAAGGGTGACATAGTGAATCTGTCTCAAAAACCAAAAACAAACAAACAACAAAAACAAAGGCAAACAGTATGTGTAATTAAAAATTCCCTAGTAATCACATTAAAAATAAATACGTTAATTTTTTTTTTTTTTTTTTTTTCTTGTTTGAGGGAAGGTCTGACACGTTTGGCCTGGGGTGTGTGCCATGGTGTCATACCTCACAGCAACTTTCAACTTCCGGGCTCAAGTGATCCTCTTGCCTCAGTCTCTCAAGTCCCAGCTACTTGGTATGTGCCACCATGCCTGATTAGTTTTTCTATTTTCAGTAGAAATGGGGTGTCACTCTTACTCAGGCTGGTCTCAAATTCCTGAGCTCGAGCAGTCTGCCTGCCTCAGCCTTCCAGAGTGCTAGGATTATGGGCATGAGCCGCTGTGCCCAGCTGTTAAATTAATTTTAGTTAATTAATTAATTAATTAATTAATTTTTTGAGACAGAGTCTCACTATGTCACTGTTGGTAGAGTGCCATGGCGTCACAGCTGACAGCAACCTCAAACTCTTGGGCTTACGCAATTCTCTTCCCTCAGCCTCCCAAGTAACTGGGACTACAGGTGCCCACCACAGTGCCCAGCTATTTTTTTGTTGTTGTTGTTACAGTTGTTTAGCTGGCCTGGGCTGAGTTCAAACCCGCCACCCTTGGTGTATATGGCTGGTGCCGTAACCGCTGTGCCACAAGCACTGAGCTTGTTAAATTAATTTTAATAAAATATATATTTTTTAATTTTTTTTTTTTTAATTGTTGCAGTTTGGCCAAGGTTGGGTTCGAACTCACCACCCTCAGTATATGGGGCCAGCACCCCACTCACTGAGCCATAGACACCACCCTTAATAAAATATTTTATTTAACCCAGTATTTGTAAAAAATATATTGCATATTAGGATTATGAACGAGATAGTCTCCATTCTTTTTCATGCTAAGAGTTCAAAATCTAGTTTGTATTTTACACTTATAGATGGTCACAGTTCAGACAGGTCACATTTCAAGGGTTCTCTAGCTACATGTGGCTGGTGGCGACAGTATTGGTCAGCGCAGCTATGGAGACACCTGCCATAGAATGTGCATCTGTCCTTGGATCAGCAGATCAGCCTGTTATCAGCCAGTGAGTTCCTAGAGGGTGGGCACTGAGTCTTAGTCATCTTCATGCTCTTTCTCCTCTGCAGACCTCTCTAGTGCCTTGGATAGAGGGCTCCATGACTTTTTTGTGGAAAGGGATTGAACTCTGACTATTGACACTCTTTCTTATATAAAGCTGAACCTTGCTCACTGGAAAGTTCTACCCAGGCAGAACTTTCTACCTAGCTCTGCTCTCTGGAACCTCACATAAGAATACTTGAAGGGTTCCCTAAATATTCTGTTCCTCTTTTTTTTTTTTTTTTTTGAGACAGAGCCTCAAGCTGTCATCCTGGGTAGAGTGCTGTGGCATCACAGCTCACAGGAACCTCCAATTCCTGGGCTCAAGAGAATCTCCTGCCTCAGCCTC
The DNA here is from genome assembly GCA_963574355.1 of Loris lydekkerianus. Lineage (NCBI taxonomy): Eukaryota > Metazoa > Chordata > Mammalia > Primates > Lorisidae > Loris > Loris lydekkerianus. Next base: position 88,228 of record CAUYPK010120612.1, read on the forward strand.
CCAAGTAGCTGGGACTACAAGCACCCGCCACAATGCCCGGCTATTTTTTGATTGCAGCCATCACTGTTGTTTGGCAGGCTGGGCTGGATTCGAACTCGCCAGCTCAGGTGTATGTGGCTGGCGCCTTAGCCGCTTAAGCCACAGGCACCGAGCCAATATTTTGTTCCTTGAGCTAAACATCCCAGAGTGCTTTCCTTCTCTGATCTCGCCTTCTCTGAATGACTATGGGACTTTCTCAGCCAGAACTCACACCTGCTTAGAAAACATTCTGTAGTAGTCTTTAATTATTACCTATACCAATGACAGTCTGGCTCCCAAACATCCTGAAGTGAGCCCGGTCTAAATGTCCTCCTTTTCGAGTAGCCTCTGTTGTGCCTTGCTTGGTGTCAGTCATGTAGCAGGCCTTGTCTTAGTGCCTGTGTGTCCGGCACATCTCATTTCTTCCCCTGGTCAGATAATGTCCCCCACTGTCAGAGTTTTTTCCACTTCACCTGCCTTCCACTGGGCTTCCTCCAGTAAGACACTCTTGTCTCTTACCCCTGGCTTGCCAGAGTGCCCTGTGGGGCCAGCTAAATTGTAGGGAGTCCCTCCAGACACCAAGAAAGGCCAAGACTCTGAAGGAAGAGCTGATGGAAAAAGAAAGGTGTGTAGATGTGTGCATCTTGGGGGCATGGGGTGGCGGGGCAGCAGTGGGTTAAGCTAACACCAGACAATGATGCAATCACAGAATCCAAATTGAGTGCAGGTCACTTTAAGAAAAGAGCAGCTGTAATCTGAAGCCTGTTGGACGCTGGATTAGGAGGCAGCAAAGAAAATCTCTTGTGCTTATTGGAGCCCCCTTAGTGTGCAGGCTTAGAGGGACCCAGGCTGGGAGTGGAGCTGCAGCGGACCCACAGGTAAAGCAGCTCCCTGGCTGGTCTGCCTGTCAGGGAAGGTGGGAGAGGCTCCCTTGGGCTGGGGGCACCAGGGAGAGGCAGGGCACCCCAGGGAGCTAAAAAGAAGGATTCCAGGGAAAGGAGGTGGGGAGACAGTAGCCCCTGTAGTTTGGTAACAAGGGTGAGTAGAGGAGAGAGGGCAGAGGGAGTGGAGGGTGGTCAGGAGGTCAGGACCCAGTGATTCCCCAAACCCCATAGTACCAATAGCAGAAGAGGCTGGAAAGACTTTTGAATGAAGTGAGTGGGAAACAATGGAGGGGGTGAGGAAGAAGGCGAAGCTAAACTGTTGGGTCAGATCTGAGCAGCACACTGAGGGAAAGAGGCTCTCAGGGAGGTTTTTGCACCAGGGGCAAGGCAGCCCCTCCTGCAGCCTAGCCCTGGCTTCCTGCCCTGGGTTTCCTGCTGCTTTTTTAAAATCAAGCAGTGCAGATTGCAAAGATAATTTCCCAACACTACTGAGCAGCTGGCCTGCTGAGCTCTGCCCAGGGGCCTGGGATGGAGGACAGCTGGGTCCTTCCATCCAGCCGCCACCCATTCTCTTCTAGCCAGAGACCAATGAGGTCGTGGCCTCTCACAAACAATGCCCACTATTTAGCCCCAGTGTTTGGGGCTTGAGGGCTGGGCCACCAGTGCCGGAGAGGAGGGCTGTCCCCACTGTACCCTTTCTGCTCCCAAAGGCAAGCCACAACAAGGAGAGGGTCTGAACCAAAGAAAAGCTGTAGGCTTCCCAGAAACCCCACCACTATCTGGCCTATGCCCGTCTACCAAGAGTTCAGCCCTCAGGCTGGGGGTGGCATCCAGGGAGTTCTGTTCCTAGGGCTTGTTCTTATGGTTTGTGGGAAGTTGCAACTCTGGAGTGACCTAGCTTGACTCATTTAGCTCCCAAGATTTCAGAAAGAACATTGCCTGGGCTTGCTGGGTTCATGGGTGGGCCAGAAGAGACCCCCACCTCCACCCCAGGATCTTCATCCTGGAGCCCAGAGACGGGAGAGGGAGATACTCTTCCCTCTACAATCTATAAGGTCCACTGCCATGTGGCTTGAAGGCTGTGTAGCTCTGGAAAAGAGGAGGAGGAGGAGGAGGAAGAAGAGGAGGAGGAGAAAGAAGAGGGCAAGGCAGGGGAGGAGGAGAAGGAGGAGGAGGAATGGTGTTTGTCTCATAACTGGGTTTAATCTGAAACATATGTATTGGCTTGCATTTATCCTCTTAGCTTGGAATCACAAAATCCCAGTTTTATGTCTCTTAATTTGGGCAATGTGGCACAAATAAAGCCAGACCTTGGCCCAGCAGGGAGCATATCTACCTCCTCTCCCTGCCCTCCCCCTCCCCCCCGGTAGGACAGGAGTCTAGCTTTGATACTGCCCTTTGGACAGCACGGCATTAGTGTCCCTGTGTGGCTGGCTAGCCAATGGTAGCCAATCCCCATCCATAGAAGAATCTCCTTGGACAGGGTGTTGTGTGTACTGAGGGGCCCAATGCAGACCCTTACTCACTGTTCATGTAGGGAGCTTTCAACAGTCTCTCCCTGGACCAAGCATGGTGGCTCATGCCTATAATCCTAGCACTCTGGAAGGTCTAGGCGGAAGAATCACTTGAGCTCAGGAGTTCAAGACCAGCTTGAGCAAGAGTGAGACCTCTATCTCCACTAAAAATAGAAGAATTAGCTGGGTGTGGTAATTCCAGCTGCTTGGGAGGCAAGAGAATTGCTTAAGACCAGGATTTTGAGGTTACAATGAACTACAATGAGGCCACTGCACTCTAGCCACAACAGAATAAGATTCTGTCTAAAAAAAAAAACAAAAAACCAACAAACCCCAAACAAAACTCTCCCCTTTCCTAATCTCTATGGGTAAAAGTAAAACACTCAAAGATGTGACATTAATATTGTGTGTCCCTGTGTTTAGTCTGGGCCAGCTTTGGACCCGGGTGCCTGCCCTTGCCAGGTTCCCTCACCTTACTTTACCCACATTGTGACCATGATCACCTGATCTGGGGCTTGGGCTTGGGCTTTGTAGGGACTAAGATCTCACCCTCAAATGCATTTGAATCATGAATTTACTTTGTTTGAACACTGTGCCAGGATGACCCCTGTGTCCTGTCTCAATTCCTTGCTTGGCCAGAAGGACTAAAGCCAACATCTTTTCCTGTCAACTCCCTCCATGCAGATCCAATAAATCACTATGCAGAGGCTCAGGCCAGGGAGGCTCCTGCCAGCTCTGGGTGGGGCCTGCAGGGTGGAGAGCGGCTGTAAGCCTGGGTGGTGTCCACGTCTCTATCTTATACTGCAGAGAGCTTTTTCAGTTGTCTTGAGGGAAGGTTTCCCCCTGAGTGGCATGTAGGAGAGCTGCTGGCTGAGAGTATAGGGTTCCGTGGAACTCCCACTCAGAGATGTGAGCTCCAGATTGGGGTTTAGAAAGAAAGCCGAGGTGGTTCCTGCCTTAAGCTGAGAAAACTCAGAGGCAATCTTTTGTTGCCTTACATGCTTTACAATATTGTCCACTGGATTATCAGACTTAATTTTAAGGATTTTAGCCAACGATCACATACTGCAACACCACATTTTCTAATCCAATTTGTTCTAGGAAGTCAGAAAAGTATGTGTGCTGTGGGGGTGGTGCTTGTGAGTATATCCAAGGATAATGAAGGGTAACGGTGAGTATGTGTACTGCCAGGGAGGCCAGGGGCAGGGGAGACAAAGTAGTTCAGATTTTAAGTTCCTGACCGGGCCGTAGAGCTAGAGGGAGGACATGGACCACCCTAAGCTCCTGACTGCTGAGGGCTTGTCCTTCTTTCTAACCAGAAGGTCTCTTGGAAGATCTCCTTGGACCACCCCAGCTGCCTTCATTCCCTGCCCTTCTACCTCCCCCACAAGATCCTGACTCCAGGGTGAACTCAGAGATGAGATGAACAGAGGAGGGTGGGGCCCTCGACCCAGACTTCAGTTTTCTCTTGTGGTTCAGGTCAGACTACAGCCTGGTCAAATAAGGCCAGAGCTGTGGAGGTGAAGGGACTTCGGTGGTCTTACTAAGAAGCAGCATTAGGCTCGGCGCCTGTAGTTCAGCGGCTAGGTGGCAGCCACATGCATAGGGGCTGGTGGGTTTGAACCTGGCCTGGGCCTGCCAAACAACAAGACAACTACAACAACAACAAAAAAATTAGCCGGGCATTGTGGTGGATGCTTGTAGTCCCAGCTACTTGGGAGGCTGAGGCAAGAGAATCACTTAAGCCCAAGAATTTGAGGTTGCTGTGAGGGTGATGTGATGCCACAGCCCTCTGCCAAGGGTGATGTAGTGAGACTGTGTCTCAAAAAAAAAAAAAAGCAGCATTGTACAAGGTGCAGGGGCTCATGCCTATAATCCCAGCACTCTGAGAGGCCAAGGCAGGAGGATCGCTTGAGCTCAGGAGTTCCAGACCAGCCTGAGCAAGAGCAAGACCCCATCTCTACTAAAAATAGAAAAACAGCCGGGCGTGGTGGCTCACGCCTGTAGTCCCAGCGCTGTGGGAGGCCAAGGCGGGTGGATTGCCTGAGCTCAGAGGTTCAAGACCAGTATGACCAACATTGAGCCAGAGTAAGACCCCATCTCTACTTAACATCAAAAACAGCACAGCAGTTCCAAAGGAAGAAGAAAATGAACACCAAAAAAGAGTACTTCAAACAAGGAAGAATGTACAAGCTAGTTGAAATTAAAAATTAAAAAAAAAAAAAACTACCCAGATGTGGTGGCACATGCCTGTAGTCCCAGCTACTCAGGAGGCTGAGGTAAAAGGATTGCTTGAGTCCAAGAGTTTGAGGTTGCTGTGAGCTACAATGCCATGGCACTCTACCCAAGACAATTAAGTGAGACTGTCTCAAAAAAAAAAAAAAAAAAAAAGGCATGGTTTAGCCCGAAGGAAAGAAAGCTCCTGGGGTTTAAAAGCTACTTTTTTTTTTTTTTTTCTTCAGAGACAGAGTTTCACTTTGTCACCCTTGGTAGAGTGCTGTGGCGTCACAGCTCACAGCAACCTCCAACACCTGGGCTTAGGTGATTCTCTTGCCTCAGCTTCCTGAGTAGCTGGGACTACTGATGCCGGCCACAACACCTGGCTATTTTTTGTTGCAGTTTGGCTGGGGCCAGTTCGAATCCTCCACCCTCAGTCTATGGGGCTGGCACCCTACTCACTGAGCCACAGGCGCCGCCCCTTAAGAGCTATTTTTTTAGTAGGGAAGAGGGCATTCGTCTACAGGGGAGAGATGGGGCTGCGTACTCCTAGTTGAAGGGAGACATATTTCAGTCCCAGGATCATTTGAGAGCTTACATATCTCTGGCACTGTCAAGGCATTATCTAATTTAATCCTCATAACAATAGGTAAGTACTGTTTTATTTCCATTTACAAGAGACAAAAATTGTGATTTAGAGAGCCAGTAAGACACAACTGAGGCAGGCACAGTGACATGTGACTGTCATCCCAGCTACTCAACTCACTTGAGCCCAGGAGTCTGAGTCCAATCTGGATAACATAGTGAGACTCTGTCTCAAAAAAGGTGAGGGGGGTGGTGCCTGTGGCTCAGTGAGTAGGGCGCCAGGCCCATATACCGAGGGTGGCTGGTTCAAACCCAGCCCTGGCCAAACTGCAACCAAAAAATAGCTGGTCTTTGTGGGGGGCACCTGTAGTCCCAGCTGCTCGGGAGGCTGAGGCAAGAGAATCGCGTAAGCCTAAGAGCTAGAGGTTGCTGTGAGTCCCGCGACGTCATGGCACTCCACCGAGGGTGGTAAAGTGAGTCTCTATCTCTACAAAAAAAAAAGGGGGTGGCGCCTGTGGCTCAGAGGAGTAGGGCGCTGGCCCCATGTGCCAGTGCCAAGGGTGGCGGGTTCAAGCCTAGCCCTGGCCAGAAACTGAAAAAAAAAAAAAAAAAAAAAAAAAAAGGTGTGGGGGAGTGGAACGGGGTTTTGGGGTAATTCTAGTTAATGGGCACATTGTAGGGGTGTATGGCCTACCTTTTGGATGTGGGACACAACTACAAGAGGGTTTCTACCTAACAAACTCAAATAGTATGACCTTGTTATTTGTCCCCTTACTTTACCCTGAAATTTCTTTCTTTTTCTTTTTTTTTTTTTTTTTTAAATATAGACAGAGTCTCACTTTATGGTCCTTTGGTAGTGTGCTGTGGCATCACACAGCTCAAGGAAGAATGTACAAGCTAGTTGAAATTAAATGAATGAATGGTCAGAGGGCTCCCATAAGGATGGGTATTTTGTCCTATTTTATTTTTTTATTTTTTTTAAGAGACAGAGTCTTACTTTATCACCCTCGGTAGAGTGCTGTGGTGTCACAGCTCACAGCAATCTCCAGCTCCTGGGCTTAAGCAATTCTCTTGCCTCAGCATCCTGAGTAGCTGGGACTACAGGTGCCCGCCACAATGCCCGGCTATTTTTTTGTTGTTGTTGTTGCAGTTTGGCCAGGGCTGGGTTTGAACCTGCCACCCTCGGCATATGGGGCCGGCGCCCTACTCATTGAGCCACAGGTGCTGCCTAACCTGAAATTTCAAAAAAAAAAAAAAAAGGACACAGAATTGAGATTTAAACCCAGGCTTTCTGACCCTAGACCCTGCACTCCTGACCAAGAAAGGAAACATTCTTGATATGGGACTATCTGGGAAGGGAATGAGATTCCTTATGAGGCCACAGATTTTAGGCCAGAGAAATTTAAGAAGACAGTTTGAGAATTTAGGGGGAAGAGAGTAGAGGCTGGACTGGACACCTCCATTCTTGGTATTTGGTGATTCTGATGGAAGAGACCTGGGTTTTGTCTTCATTCTCTTAGGAGACATTAACCCCAAATCTATCAAATGAGCTGGTAGGCTGCCTCCAGGGAAAAGCCTGGAGCACACAGTGAGGAGCCCACTGGGCCTTCACAGCTCTGGAGCTTTAGGTCTGAAGGTGGGTCCCTTGACACAGACAGTGAGATGAAAGCACAAACTCGTGTTGTGACTGTGGCCTTGAGGCAGGTGGAGGGACGGGAGGACACTGCCAGGAGGGGTCATCGAGCTGGGTTCTGGGTGCCCACTTCTAGGCTGGGGAAGCTGGAAGAAAGGTGCCCACCCTGGGGGGCAGGGTGGTGGGTGAGGCCTATGCTTTGTGCTTTTCTTGCAGGACCCAGGATGCAGGCCCTTGTGCTACTCCTCTGGGCTGGAGCCCTCGTTGGACACAGCAGCTGCCAGAACACTGCCGGTAGCCTGGAGGAGGTGAGCAGTGGTTGGAGTGGGGGTGGCATTGGCATTCCCAGGACCCCCGTAGTGGGCAGCATGGGGGACAGGATTGGGAGTTGGGCACCCAGGTCACATGGAGGGAAGCCTATACTAACGGGGGGGGGAGCAGTGGGCAGGTGCCTGTCACCGGAGGGAAGGGCAGCTGAATGTAGTAGCTGGAGCCCTGGACTTGGTTGTGAGGTCTGAGTTTGAATTCTGGCTCTACCTTTCACTAGCTCTGTAAGCCTCGGGGGATCTTAGGTCACTCTTACCTGTGTTTCCTTACCTATAAAATGGGACAGGTCAGTGCCTGTGGCTCAGTGGGTAGGGCGCCGGCCCCATATACTGAGGGTGCCGGGTTCAAACCCAGCCCGGCCAAACTTCAACAACAACAACAACAAGAAAATTAGCCGGGTGTTGTGGTGGGCACTTATAGTCCCAGCTACTTGGGAGGCTGATGCAAGAGCCTAAGCCCAAGAGTTGGAGGTTGCTGTGAGCTGTGACGCCACAGCACTCTACCGAGGGTGATAAAGTGAGACTCTGTCTCTTAAAAAAAATAAAAAAATAAAATAGGACAAAATACCCATCCTTATAGGAGCCCTCTGACCATTCATTCATTTATTATTATTATTTTTTTTTTGCAGTTTTTGGCCGGGGCCGGGTTTGAACCCACCATCTCCGGCATATGGGGCCAGCGCCCTATTCCTTTGAGCCGTAGGCACCGCTTATTCATTTATTTCTCATTTACTGAACACCTATTCTGTAGGTCCTGGAGATGGATGGAAATACAAAAGACTTAGGTACTCAATCTTTTGAGATATTATACATTGACAAGTATGAAATTAAGTAACTCAAATGAAAAGAACTAGCAAAGAGCCTGGCAGGTGATAAGTAGTTAAGTAGTAACTGACTCGGACAAAATGTCAGAAAAGCAAACATTTACTTCAGGTTAGAGTAGTCAGGAGAAATCTGTGATGGAGCCAGTCTGGGTGTAATAGTGAGACCCTGTCTCTATAAAACAGTAAGAAAAATTAGCTGGGCATTGTGGCACACATCTGTAGTCCCAGCTAGTCAGGAGGCTGAGGTAGAAGGGATTGCTCGAACCTGGGAGTAGAGGTTGCAATAAACTATGATGACACCACTGTGATCTGGCCCAGGTGACAGAGTAAGACCCTGCTTCAAAAAAAACCAAACCAAAAAAACTGTGTTGAAGGAGGAGACAGCTGACCAGGGCCATGAAAGACATGTGGGCTTGGGGTGGGGGTGGGGTCTAGGCAGAGGCCTGGGAGTAGTAAGCAAGGTTGAGCAGACGGTGGCCTAGTTTAGCCTGAAAACAGGGTTTCTTGAAGGTTCCTTGCCATTATTTAAAAAAACGTGTCACAGTTTGCAAGTGTTTAAACCTGGCCAGCTAATCTCTCTTCCGGGCTGCCTCTCCCCAGCAGAGAGCTCATGCATAATCGAGTGTAAACTCACTCTAACATTAGGCTGAATGTACCAAAATAAGAAGGGACAGCCTCAAGGGGCCAGAACGACAACACCACGCAAAGCCATGAGGAGTCAAGTTCTTCACTGCTGATCTACACTGGTCCTTGTACTCAAATCCAGGACTTCCTGTCTCCTGCCAGGACTCCCTGGACCCCCACGGCACAGGGGCACCAGTGGAGGAGGAGGACCCCTTCTTCAAGGTCCCTGTGAACAAGCTGGCAGCAGCTGTCTCCAACTTTGGCTACGACCTGTACCGGGTACGATCCAGCATGAGCCCCACAACCAACGTGCTTCTGTCTCCACTCAGTGTGGCCACGGCTCTCTCTGCCCTCTCGCTGGGTGAGTGCTCAGATGCAGACAGCCCCAGACAGACCCACGGGGCCCCACCCAGCCCCTGCATGTATGTGGCTCTCTAAGACTTGAAGATACTTCAACTCAAGGAGGCTGACTGGCCCCAGAAGGTACCTGTCCAGGGAAGTGGGATCTTGAGGGCTGCACACATACAATTTCCTCACTCCCTGGGTGGGTGCTGAGCACCACACATGTGAAGACCCCCTCTTGACATGATGACTTCAACACTCATTCATTCATCGCTCTTGTTTATTTTTATTTATTTTATTTTTTGACACAGAGACTCACTTTGTCACCCATGGTAGCACACAGCAAGCTCAGGCTCTTGGGCTCAAGCCATTCTCTTGCCTTGGCCTTCTGAGTAGCTGCGACTACAGGCGCCTGCCACAAAGCCTTGCTAGTTTTAGAGGCAGGGTCTTGATCTTGCTCAGGTCTCAAACCCATGAGCTCAGGCAATCCCCCCGCCTCGGCCTCTCAAGTACTAGGATTACAGGTGTGAGCTACAGTGCCTGGCCCTTCTTTTTTAGTTTTTGGAGACAGAGTCTCACTTTGTTGCCTAGCCTAGAGTGCCATGGCCTCAGCCTAGCTCACAGCAACCTCAAATTCTTGGATTCAAGGGATCCTCCTGCCTCAGCCTCCCAAGTAGATGGGACTATAGGCACCTGCCACAATGCCTGGCTGATTTTTCTATTGTTTGGTAGAGACAGGGGTTTCCTTCTTGCTCAGGCTGGTCTCTTAATTCCTGAGCTCAAGCAATCCTCCTACCTCAACCTCCCAGACTGCTAGGATTATAGGCATGAACTGCCACTCCTGGCTACTCATTCATTCATTCATTTCTTTCTTTCTTTCTTTCTTTCTTTCTTTTTTTTTTTTTTTTTGTAGAGACAGAGTCTCACCTTATCGCCCTCAGTAGAGTGCCGTGGTATCACACAGCTCACAGCAAACTCCAACTCCTGGGTTTAGGCAATTTTCTTGCCTCAGCCTCTGGAGTAGTTGGGACTACAGGCACCCACCACAATGCTTGGCTATTTTTTTCTTTTTTTTTGCAGTTTTTGGCGGGGGCTGGGTTTGAACCCACTACCTCCTGTATATGGGGCCAGCGCCCTACTCCTTTGAGCCACAGGTGCTGCCCCTGGCTATTTTTTTATTGCAGTTTGGCTGGGGCCAGGTTTGAACCCGCCACCCTCGGTATATGGGGCCGGTGCCCTACCCACAGGTGCCACCCTTATTCATTCCTTTCTTTTTTTTTTTTTTTTTTTTTGAGACAGAGCCTTAAGCGGTCACCCTGGGTAGAGTGCTGTGACATCACAGCTCACAGCAACCTCCAACTCCTGGGCTTAAGCGATTCTCCTGCCTCTGCCTCCCAAATAGCTGGGACTATAGGCACCCGCCACAACTCCCGGCTATTTTTTTTGGTTGTAGCCGTCATTGTTGTTTGGCAGGCCCAGGCTGGATTCAAACCTGCCAGCTCAGGTGTATGTGGCTGGTGCCTTAGCCGCTTGAGCCACAGGCGCTGAGCCTCATTTTTTTTTTTTTTTTTTTCTTTTTTGAGACAGAGACTCAAGCTGTCACCCTGGGTAGAGTGCTGTTATGTCATAGCTCACAGCAACCTCAAACTCTTGGGCTTAAGCTATTTTTTATTTTTGCTTTTTTTGGGCTGGGGCTGGGTTTGAACCTACCACCTCTAGCATATGGTGCCAGCGCCCTACCTCTTTGAGCCACAGGCACCACCCTTAAGCGATTCTCTTGCCTCAGCCTCCCAAGAAGCTGAGACTACAGGCGCCAGCCACAACACCTGGCTATTTTTTGGTTGTAGTTGTCATTGTTGTTTGGCAGGCCTAGGCAGATTTCCAACCTGCCAGCTCCAGTGTAGGTGGCCGGCACCCTAGCTGCTGAGCTACTGGCACTGAGCCCATTCATTCATTTCTTAAATGAGCTTCTGTGTGCCTGCCAGTCATCTAGGTTCTGGGGATATAACTGCCCAAGGAAGGCATGGGCTTCCCCTCACTGGGGTCATAGCTGAGTTCACAGGGGAAACTAATAAACAGGTAACTGCAAAATAGTCTATTCCTGCCCTCATCTCTTTTTAGGCCTGATGCCTTGAATCTACTTTAGGAAGATCTCTAAGGATAGTCACTATTTCTTCCATTGCCTTCAAATTCCAAGCCCATCAAGAATACCTCCAAAATCAGCCTTCTCAGGCTCTTAGCAGATAAAAAGAATAAGAGTATGGGTATCCTTGTCCTGGGAGAAGACCTGATTTGGACCCTGGTGGGCAGTTATCAAGGTTCACGCCCTTGTCCCTCTGGCAGGAGCTGAGCAGCAAACAGAATCTGTTATTCACCGGGCTCTCTACTATGACTTGATCAACAACCCAGACATCCATGGCACCTATAAGGAACTCCTTGCAACCGTCACTGATGCCCAGAAGAACTTCAAGAGCGCTTCCCGGATCATCCTTGAGAAGAGTGAGTTGCCTTTCCAGCCGGTGCTGCCTGAGGAGTGTGGGTTCTGTGCTCCATGCTGGGGGATTCTTTCTAAACAACAGGTAATGGATACCCAGGCCAGGCCTGGCCCTGGTGGGCAGGAAGAGCCCTGTGAGCCCAAAGAGGATCAGAAGGAGGAAGTGACTGCAGGAGACGGTGGGAGCGGTGGGGAGGGCATTCATGTGAAGAGGAACAGCAGTGAGTGAATTCTGTTGTTCCCTGTCCAGTGCCTGGGGAAGGCAGCAGACATTCTAGCAAGTCATGGGAAGACACTAGGCAGGAAGTCTGGGCCTTTTGAGGGCTTAAACCAGAACCTAAGCCTGGCATGCCTTCAGAGAGAGGATGCTGGTTTCTTTCTCATACACTGACATTTACTCTACCTCTTCTCAGAGCTGCGGATAAAATCCAGCTTTGTTGCTCCACTGGAAAAGTCCTATGGGACCAGGCCGAGAATCCTGACTGGCAACCCTCGTGTGGATCTTCAGGAGATGAACGGCTGGGTGCAGGCCCAGATGAAAGGGAAAATCGCTAGGTCCACAAAGGAAGTGCCCAGTGAAATCAGCATTCTCCTTCTTGGCGTGGCTTACTTTAAGGGTGAGGGCTTCTCTACTTCTTTTTTGACCAAGGGTGGGTGGTAGGGATGGGGTGGGGCTGGGAAAGGCAAGTCAAAGATCTTGCCCAACACCAACGCAGGAGGCTCTGAGAACTGCATTTGCCTGAAGCATGTCTGCTTGTCACCAGATGTAAAGCAAAGCAGGCATCTACAAAGTGTGAGAGGCTTGTGGAGGAAGAACAGCAGAGAGGGGGAAAGAGTGAACACTGGGCCTGTCTGAAGCTAGGCACTGTGTTAGATTTCTGGCTTTTGAATCAGCTCTGCCTTTACTAGCTCTAGAACTCTGCACAAGTTTTATAACGTTTCTGAGCCTGTTTTCTACTTATTTATTTATTTATTTATTTATTTTTTGAGACAGAGTCCCACTCTGTTGCTCTGGATGGAATGCTGCTGTGTCGTCATCAGAACTCACAGTAACCTCTAACTCTTTGGCTCATGCCATCCTCTTGCCTCAGCCTCCGAGTAGCTGGGACTACAGGTGCTGCCACCACAACCCCCAGCTAATTTTTCTTTTTTTGCAGTTTTTGGCCGGAGCTGGGTTTGAACCCGCCACCTCTGGTATATAGGGCCAGCGCCCTACTCCTTTGAGCCACAGGTGCCATCCCCCCGCCCCCAGCTAATTTTTCTATTTTTGATAGAGAAGGGGTCTCGCTCTTGCTTAAGCTGGTCTTGAACTCCTGAGCTCAAGCGATCTACCCACTTCAGCCTCCCAGAGTGCTAGGATTATAGGTGTGAGCTACTGTACCCAAGCCTGCTTTCTCATTTTTATTTTATTTCACTTATTTTATTTTATTGACAGGGTCTCACTCTGCCACTCTGGGTAGAGTACCATTGCATCATAGCTCAACAGCAATCTCAAACTCTTGGGCTCAAGTGATCCTCTTGCCTCAGCCTCCCAATGCCTGGCTAAGTTTTCTATTTTTAGTAGAGATAGGCTTTCACTCAGGCTGCTCTTGAACTCCTGAGCTCAATTTTCCTGCTTTGGCCTCCCAGAGTGCTGGGACTACAGGTGTGAGCCACCTGGCCAGCCTGTTTTCCCATCTTTAATGTGAGGGTAATACACATTACTTCATAGATACCTTGTATATGTTGTGTTTTATTTTCATAATGACCCTAGAACTGTAACTAGATCATGACAGGTGCTGACCATGCTTTTTAGGCATGATGGTGATGTACCCAGAGATGATTCCACAGGCTCAGCATGAGGCCAGCCCCATTCAGATAAGGCCTTGTGTGTATGCAATTGGGTAACATCCTCCTGAAAATGCTTGGTAACTGTCCATCAGGCAGCAGTAAGAGTGGACTCTTAAGTACTTAGAGAAAAGTCTGCAGGTTTCCTACTCTAAGCACTGATCTCCAGTGAGAGAACTGTTACAGGTCCAGTTATGTTACAGGCCACAGTAGAGGAGGTTGGTCATCAGCTCACTTTGTGAGTGTTGCCAAGTCACTTCACCTCTTTGGGGTTCAGGACGTTTTTAGCTATAAGGGTGATCGGAGGATCTCAGAGATCTCTTCTGGCTGTGACCTCCTTTGAGTCTTTCTCACAGAAACACTGCTATAGCAGTGTACACACTTTTACATTTTTTGTAAGCTATCATAGAACTTGCATGATCCAGACAGTCAAATTGACAAAATCAACTTATTTCCATTTTGAGTTTACTTGTGGGAAGTATAAGGTTCTGGAAACGTGGTCCAAACCACATATGCTGATGTAAAGCTATTCCTTGATATCAGAGGCTCTGACAACTAAGATTCCTTTACTTGGGTTTTCTTTTTCTTTCTTTTTTTTGCAATTTTTTCTTTTTCTTTTTTTTTTTTTTTTGCTGGGGCCAGGTTTGAACCTGCCACCTCCGGTACATGGGGCCGGCGCCTTATTCCTTTGAACCACAGGCACCACCTTATTTTGCTTTTTTTGAGACAGTCTCACTCTTTTTCCCAGGTTAAGCATGCCATAGCATCATAGCTGACAGCAACCTCAAACTCCTGGGTTCAAGTGATCTTCCTGCCTTAGCCTCCAGAGTAGCAGGGAGTGTAGGCGCCTGCCACCACAAAACCCAACTAATTCTTCTACTTTTTTTAGTAGAGGTGGGTTTCCTCTTGCTCAGGCTGGTCTTGCACTAGTGAGCTCAGGCAATCCACCTGCCTCAGCCTCCCAGAGTGCTGGGATTATAGGTGTGAGCCACCACGCCTGGCATAGAGTGGGCAATTTTCAATAATATGCTTTGGAGACATAGGATGGTCCCACTGCCTCTCTGGTCTCCTGGGACTCAGGGTACTCCATTCATTTCATTCCAGGGCAGTGGCTAACAAAATTTGATTCCAGAAAGACTTCCCTCAAGGATTTCTACTTGGATGAAGAGAGGACTGTGAGAGTCCCCATGATGTCGGACCCTCAAGCTATTTTGCGCTTTGGCTTTGATTCTGATCTCAACTGCAAGGTCTGTAGGGGCAGGGTGGGTGGTGGGTGCAGGGAGAGGACACAGAGAGGCAAAATGGTGTAGTGGAAACAGAATGACCTTTGAGGTCCCACAGTTGTCTAATTTTGTCTGCTGTTTGACTCTGGGCAAACTAAAAACATCTCTGAGCTTTTCCTTTCCTTTCCTTTTTTTTTTTGAGACAGAATCTCACTTCGTCACCCTTGGTAGAGTGCCTGGTGTCATAGCTCACAGCAACCTCAAACTCTTGGGCTTAAGCTATTCTCTTGCCTCAGCCTCCTGAGTAGGTGGGACTACAGGTGCCCACCACAACGCCCTGCTTTTTAGAGATGGGGGTCTTGCTCTTGCTCAGGGTGGTTTCAAACCTGTGAGCTCAGGCAATCCACCTGCTTCGGCCTCCCAGAGTGCTTTCTTTTTCTTAAAATGGGATAAGGGAGGTTGGCCATGGTGGCTTGCACCTGTAATTTCAGCACTTTGGGAGGCCCAGGTAGGATTGCTTGAGACCAGGAATTGGAGACTTGGGCAATACAGTAGACCCTGTCTCTATAAAAAAATTAAAAATAGGGCGGCGCCTGTAACTACCATAGTGAGTAGGGTGCCAGCCCCATATACTGAGGGTGGTGGGTTCAAACCCGGCCCCGGCCAAATTGCAACAAAAAATAGCCAGGCATTGTGGCGGGTGCCTGTGGTCCCAGCTGCTTGGGAGGCTGAGGCAGAAGTGCCTAAGCCCAAGAGCTGGAGGTTGCTGTGAGCTGTGATGTCACAGCACTATACCGAGGGCAAAAATTAAAAATAATTTAAGAATAGCTAGGCTGGTACATGGTGGTACATGCCTGTATTCCCAGCTACTCATGAGGCTGCTGTGGGAGGATCACTTGAGCTCAGAAGTTTGAGGGTACGGTGAACTATGACAGAGCCACTGCACTCCAGCCTAGGTGACAGAGCAAGACCCTGTTTCTTAAAATCAAAAATTGAGGGTGGCACCCATAGGTCAGTGGGTAGGCGCCAGCCACATACACCAAGGCTGGTGGGTTTGAACCCTGCCTGGGCCAGCTAAAACGACGACAATTGCAACAACAACAAAAAATAGCTGGGTGTTGTCCCAGCAGACACCTGTAGTCCCCCAGCTGCTTGGGAGGCTGAGGCAAGAGAATCACTTAAGCCCAAGAGTTTGAGGTTGCTGTGAGCTGTGACACCATGGCACTCTAACCAGGGTGACAGCTTGAGACTCTGTCTCAAAAAAAAATTAAAAATAAATAAACAATTGCAGTGGGGGATAGTCATAAAAACTTATCCTCGCAGGGGTGGCGAACAAGTTCGACTACGCGCTCGGAGATCGCTCCTCAGAGGTCCCTCCTCAGAAGCAGCATAACAAAATCCAAACTTGGCAAAGAGCCACAGTATACAAAATACTGATAAGAGGCAAAGAGCCGAAATTCATTTTGCTCGCATGCGGCTCTAGCCGTGTGTTCGCCACCCCTGTCTTAGGGTTTGCTGTAAAGATTAATAAGGTATGTGGAATGGGCACCCAAATGTTGTTTCTATCTTCTCCTTTTTTGTTTTTTTGGGAAGAGAGTCTCACTCTCTCACCCAGGCTAGAGGGCAGTGGCATCATCGTAGCTCATAGCAACCCCAAACTCCTGGGTTCCAGCAATTCTTCTGCCTCAGCTTCCCAAGTAGCTGGGACTAGAGGGACCTGCCATAACACCTGGCTTTTTTTTTTTTTTTTTTGCAGATTTTTTGGCCAGGGCTGGGTTTGAACCCACCACTTCTGATATATGGGGCCAGCGCCTTACTCCTTTGAGCCACAGGCGCTGCCCAGTGGGGTCTCATTCTTGCTCAGGCTGGTCTGGAATTCCTGAGTTCAAGTGATCCTCCTGCCGTGGCCTTTTCAGAGTGCTAGAATTACAGGCATGAGCCACGGTGCCTGGCCCTCCTCTTTTTTCTTTTTGAGACATTTTATTTCTAGAATTCAAAGCCAATCTTTGAAGAACCATCACGACCTCCAAATCATTGGCATTCTAAAGCTTTCATGTGTACCTGACTTTTTTTAATTCTAAGGTGGTAGTTTTTAATCTTTTATAGGCCATAAATTTGTGAAGCTGACAGAAGTGCCTGAAACATGTGAGAGTAATGCCATGTGTGCACGTGTATACACTTCCGGGGGCTCTTGAGGCC
This sequence comes from Loris lydekkerianus, assembly GCA_963574355.1. Lineage (NCBI taxonomy): Eukaryota > Metazoa > Chordata > Mammalia > Primates > Lorisidae > Loris > Loris lydekkerianus. The sequence continues at coordinate 104,938 of CAUYPK010120612.1, forward strand.
CCTCACACCATTTATTCCATGAACCTTAGGTTAAGACCCCCAGTTCAAAGGACCCATTTTATTGCTGCTCTGGATTGCTGTGCCCACTGTCCCCATTTCCAGTCCAGTGCTTTCTATAGATCAGATGATTAGTAAATGTTGGCAGGTAGACTTTGGGAGTAAACAAAGACCTGAAATTTAATTCTAGCTCCCTAGAACCCTGTGAAAACGTTCAGCAGATAACTTCAGTTGGTAATAGCCAGAAGTAAGAAAAGACAACAGTCTATTTTTTGAAAAGAGCATAAGGTAATGACTTGTTGCCAGAATGCAGTAACCTCTGGGGACAATTGGTAGACAGATTAGAGACTGCCAGAAAGATGATGCCAGGGCTCCACCATAGAAGGGAAGGGAGTTCTTGGGGTATGTCTATATCCCAAGGTTCCTGGGCTACAAAGGATTAACCTTTGTTTCTTCTCTCTTGTTTCAGATTGCCCAGCTGCCCTTGACTGGAAGCATGAGTATCATCTTCTTCCTGCCTGGGAAAGTGACCCAGAACATGACCATGATAGAAGAGAGCCTCACCTCTGAGTTCATTCAGGACATAGATCGAGAACTGAAGACTGTCCGAGCGGTCCTGACCATTCCCAAGCTGAAGCTGAGTTATGAAGGCGAAGTTACCAAGTCTTTGCAGGACATGAGTATGTTTGCAGGATCCCCTTTGTTCTTGGTGGATGGGATTGAGTCTTTGAGCTTTAGGAGAGACAGGGTCCTGCTCTTGCTCAGGCTGGTCTCAAACTTCTGATCTTAAAAGATCCTCCTTGGCCTCCCAGAGTGCTAGGATTACAGGTGTAAAGCAACACGTCCCACCTGAGCTTTCTACTTTGCTAAGCAGAACTCAAGGGCTCCATGACTTTGTAGGTGTCCATGGGTGATGCCTTAATTCTAAGAGTGCTGGAGGGGAAGACTGAACTGTTTTCCCTAATAGACTCATTCTCAGTCCCATGAGTATATATCCTGTAATAGGGGCTTAGAACGCTGTCTCTAACACAAGTCTGTTTGACGTGATTTTTTTTTTTTTTGAGACAGTCTCACTATATCACCCTTGGTAGAATGCCCTGGTGTCACAGCTCACAGCAACCTCAAACTCTTGGGCTTAAGCGATTCTCTTGCCTCAGCCTCCCAAGTAGCTGGGACTATAGGTGTCCATCACAACACCCGGCTATTTTATTTTTGTTGTTGTAGTTGTCATGGTTCTTTAGTAGGCCCAGGCTGGGTTGGAACCTGCCAGCTCCGGTGTATATGGCAGGCACCCTAACCACTTGCTATGAGCGCTGAGCTAGTTGATGTGGTTTCTAATCATAACCTCACTTGCTGTGTGCTCTTGGGCAAGTTACTTAATCCTCCACTAGCTCAGACCTCAACATACTTAAAAAAGGTGAAAAGAGGTGCTCCACTCCTGGCTCGATTAAGATGATATTCTCTCTTGGGGAGTTGGGTAAGGCAGGGTTTAATGGAAATCTCTCCCCATTTTTGCAGAGCTGCAATCCTTGTTTAATTCACCAGATTTTAGCAAGATCACAGGCAAACCTATCAAGCTCACTCAGGTGGAACACCGGTCTGGCTTCGAGTGGAATGAGGATGGAGCTGAAACCACCCCTAGCCCAGGGCTCCAGCCTTCCCACCTCACCTTCCCCCTGGACTATCACCTTAACCAACCCTTCATCTTTGTACTGAGAGACACGGACACAGGAGCCCTTCTCTTCATAGGCAAAATTCTGGATCCCAGGGGCACTTAATCCTCCAATTTAATGTTCCAATACTCTAGAAGAACACTCCAGAAGGATGGCAGATTATACATTACATGGAGGCTGCCCCTATGTTTCAATGTATACAATAAAAGAGCTTTATCCTTAACTTTTGTTACTTATTTCTCTTCCCATTTTGAGCTATGCTAAGTTTATAGGAAGATAAATTGCCCTTTAGGATTTTCCTGGTTGTATACTTATAGCCTGGTTTTAGCTAACGGTGCAGAAAGTCACCATTTATAAGAACTTTTAATTATTTGTGTTGTGTGATGCAGGCACTGCTCTGCTCTGGGGGTGTTTAGGTACTAGGATCACTAATCCTCCAGGAAGGCATTTCCTGCACACTCCTTTTTTTCTTTTTAGAGACAGAGTCTCACTTTGCCGCCCTTGGTAGTGTGCTGTGGCATCACAGCTCACAGCAACCTCAAGCTCTCGGGCTTAGGCGATTCTCTTGCCTCAGCCTCCCCAGGAGCTGGGACTACAGGCGCCTGGCATGATGCCCAGCTTTTTCTTTGTTTTGCAGTTTGGCCAGGGCCGGGATGGAACCCACCATCCTTGGCTGTATGTGGGGCTGGCGCCTTACTCACTGAGCCACAGGTGCCGCCCGCTGCACACTCTTAAATAAGCCAGACTTTCGGCCTCATTCTATTGCCCAAGCTGGAGTGCAGTAATGCAATCATAGCTCACTGTAGACTCAAATTCCTGGGCTCAAGTGATCCTCCTGGCTCAGCCTCCTGAGTAGTTGAGACTACAGGTGTGAACCACTAGGCATCCAGACTTTAGGTTTTAAATGCAAGTACATTCCTCAGTCAAACTAATGTCATATTAACAATATAGGCTAAGATAACACATGGAAAGATAAGGCAGGTAATTTGTAACTACAGGAACTAATTTTACAGAAAGGACCTGGTGTGTAATCTTTATTCTACACATACTCTTTTTAAGGAAGTATGCCTATTTTACAAAATATAATAGAGCTTTTTTTAGGAACATGAAACATGCCACGTGTTTGGAGAATATGGAATTGTTTGTAGGACTACATTTTCTTTTTCTTAAAAAAGTTAGCTTTACCAAAAAAAATCTCACTGGCCAGTCCTTTGCCACAGTGAATTGTTAGAAAAGAGAAAGGAAATTCTGCCTTCCCTTCATTTAACAAATGTTTCGGTGCTAACTTTATTCCGAACAGCTTCCTGAAAAACTACTGCCCAGGCGTCTTCGGGGCTACTGATTTCCTGATGATAATGCCATGGTAACCAACAGGCAGCTCTCGGGCCTGGCCAGGGTGGGCACACTCTTGAAAGCAGTGTAGACCTGGCATTCTTTCCCACTAATGCACCTGAACCACCTGGTCACCAGTGGTGTTACAGCAACCAGAGTTTAGACCCAGAGAATCCTGCAACCTTCGACCAGGATGGCGTCTGGATTATCCCTACATATCCCAATGGAAGGGAGCAATCATTCTTACCTTCAGTCTCTTGAGTTTGAAACCACAAACAGCAATGTCTATACCTTCAGTATTTTAAGTCTCTCTTCCTACTACCCAGTCTATGTTTCATTTGTCAGCCTGGAGAGGTCTGATAGAAAACAGTAGTTTCTTTTCAGGCTTGCCAACAAATAGAGTAATTCAGAAAGGAGGCACATGTATTATAAAGTTGTTACTGCAAGTTTGATTTTATTAGTGTTTGGTCAGTGAGTCTGTTAAAAATATACAAGGAGGGCGGCGCCTGTGGCTCAAAGGAGTAGGGCGCTGGCCCCATATGTTGGAAGTGGCGGGTTCAAACCCGGCCCTGGCCAAAAACTGCAAAAAACAAACAAAAAACCCCCCCTCCATCTTAAAAAAAATAAAAATAGTATACAAGGAAAGCCAGAGAATAAAAACTGGAAAACTGGTAGACAATTCAAAAAATTAAAATTGTCATTCCACGAAGAAATTGCTCAACAATAAAATGGCTCCATATTTATTTCCCTATTCACAGTTTATACTCCATCAGTTTTAACAAAGGCTTTGCAGAAGCAAGATACCATAAGTGTGTCTCTAGAGGTAAGCAGCCTTACTGATTTCTTGCTTTATAATTATTTTTCAATTACAATACTACTACTAAGAGTTTAAGTTCCCACTGGAGTGGTACACAACATTTCATTACGACTAGAAACCATAGGAATGTTCCAGGGAAACAGACTATCACCATTTAGAGGTGGAATCTAGCCAAACCCCCAGGCTAACATCCAGAAGCCTGCAGATCAGCTAAAATTCTTTTAAAGGACTTGGACTCTCCAGACACTAGTTTTAAGTCTTTTCTGGGAACTGGGAATTTTTACTGGAGGACAGTTAACTATTTCAAGAAACATTCATCAAAACAGGCGAGTGTCTCTCTCCAACTGCATGCTTTCAGAGTCCTGCCTGCCCCTCACATCCTGGGCTCGGGACTGTCAGGAAGTCCTGTCTTTCCTGAGGACAGCTTAGCAGAGGCAGAGCTTCTTTAACTCATCTTCTATGGGCTTCTTTCCTGGGGATTGAAGTCCCCTTGGGTTCCTACATTTAAGGTCTCACAGGAATGGGTGGCAAGTCTATTAAACAGGATTTCATCTTTTGGAGCTCCTGGATTTCATCATTCCAAGGGCCACAGTGCACCAACAGAACTTTTTCTGCCTTTTGTATAGTGTTCAGAGCTTCGGATACTGCAAACCTGAACCAGATGTAAGAGGAGTTAGTTCATTCATTCAGTAAAGCAAAGACTGATTAAGGGCCTACATACATGGTGAAGAACAGAGTTATACGAGATCATTTCTGTCCTTGAGCATCTTATAACGGAGGAAGACACTTTCATAAACACACTTAAGGCAGAGTTTGAGAAAAAAGTTATATATATATTAAAAAAAGAGGTATAGACTATAGGATCCTGAAAAAAACAGGCAAATATCAAAGCTTTCAACTAATATTTACCCCAAGGTTTATGCAGAAGTTTTTTTTTTTGAGACAGTCTCACTTTGCCGCTCTCTGTAGAGTGCTGTAGTGTCATAGCTCACAGTAACCTCAAACTCTTGGGCTTAAGCAATTCTCTTGTCTCAGCCTCCCAAGTAGCTAGGATTATAGGTGCCCACCCAACATCTGGCTATTTTTAGAGATGGGATCTCACTCTGGCTCAGGCTGGTCTCGAACATGTGAGCTCAAGCAATCCACTCGCCTCGGCCTCCCAAGTGCTGGGATTACAGGTGTGAGCCACTGCACGTGGCCCCAGTGCAGCAGTTTTTATCTTAGGTTAACCAAGTTGACCCCTCACCTAACTCTGCACCCCTTTCTCTCTGCTCAAATGGGCTGCCTCTACCCACTATTCATAATCCTAGGTTTAAGCTTAAAACACATTCTCATACCAAGGTACACTAATGACAATTTTACCAAGATATTCCATCCAGAAATACTGAAATTAGGACCTTCCAAATGATTTCCAGCAAAAATGAATGAGGCATCAGCTCATCAACCTGTTGCTCTTTCCTTTTTTTTTTTTTTTTTTTTGAGGCAGAGCCTCAAGCTGTCACCCTGGGTAGAGTGCTGTGGCATCACAGCTCACAGCAACCTCCAACTCTTGGGCTCAAGCGATTCTCCTACCTCCACCTCCCAAGCAGCTGGGACTACAGGTGCCCGCCACAACACCCACCTATTTTTTGTTGCAGCCATCACTGTTGTTCGGTGGGCTGGGCTGGATTCGAACCTGCCATCTCAGGTGTATGTGGCTGGCGCCTTAGCTGCTTGAGCCACAGGCGCCGAGCCTGCTCTTTGCTTTTAGTCTTTAAAGCAGGGTTTCTCAACCTTGAGACTATTAACATTTTGGGCCAGATACTTCTTAGCTGAATTGGGGATGTCCTGTACATTGGAGGATATATATATATCTATATATATCTCCAATATATATCTACCTATATGTGTGTGTGTGTGTGTGTGTGCATATATATATATATATATATATATATTTATTTATTTATTTATTTATATTTTGGAGACAAGAGTCTCAAGTTGTTGCCCTGGGTAGAGTGCTGTCGTGTCACAGCTCACAGCAACCTCAAACACTTGGGCTTAAGAGATTCTCTTGTCTCAGCCTCCGAAGTAGCTGAGATTACAATGCCCGGTAATTTTTTTTGGTTACAGTTGTCATTGTTTAGCTGGCCTGGGCTGGGTTTGAACCCGCCAGCCTCGGTGTATGTGGCCGGCACCCTACCGACTGAGCTATGGGCACTGCCGCAGTGGAGGATATTTTAACAGCACCTCTGGCCTCTACCCACTAGATGCCCCCCTAGCACTTCTCCTTCCACATAATGACAATCAAAAGTATTTCCTAGGCCAGGTGTGGTGGCTCAAGTCTATATTCCTAGCACTCTGGGAGGCTGAGGCAAGAAGATCACTTGAGCCCACAGTTTGAGATTACTGTGAGCTATGACACCACAGTACTCTAGCCTGCAGAAATAGGGTGAGCCTCTGTCACCAAAAAAAAAAATTTCCAGACTGAGTTAAATGTCATCTGAAGGCAAAATCACTCCTGGTTGCAACAAATGCTTTAAAAAGAATAGGATGCAGACTAGGGAGAAGGCAGAGACCCTGGAGTTGAGGGTGCTGGGAATGAGAGAGTCAAGGGAGGTGTGATTAGCCAGAGAGGAATGAGCAGGAGGGCAGTACTGGTGGGGGTGGGGTGGGGCTGCCTGGCAAGTTCTCCCTGAGAAACTCACTGCAAATCTAAGAGCTTTCTACACTGTCGGGAGGAAATTCTCAACTCTGCCAGTAAAACAGAGAGCAAAGATCTCTTCTATAGAGGAAATAAAGAAGTTTCAACTATCTTAAAAACACTATAGAAGAAAAGTAATACACAAAAGAGCCCAATAAAAGACGGAACGTGGTGGCCTGCCTGTTTCCCATAACTCCAGGCACTCTCCCTTCCCACCCATCCTCTTTACGCCATCTTTCCATGCCACCATAGTGGTGTGCCTGAATGTCCTGGCTGATGCTCTTAAGAGTATTAACAATGCTGAAAAGAAAGGCAAATGCCAGGTTCTTATAAGGCCATACTCCAAAGTATTGTCTGGTTTCTAACTATGATGATGAAGTATGGTTACATTGGGGAATTCATTGGGGAATTTGAAATCATTGATGATCACAGAGCTGGGAAAATTGTTGTGAACCTCACAGGCAGGTTAAACAAGTGTGGAGTGATCAGCCCCAGGTTTGATATACAACTCAAAAATCTAGAAAAATGGCAGAATAATCTGCTCCCATCCCACCAGTTTGGTTTCACTGTATTGACAACTTCAGCTGGCATCATGGACCATGAAGAAGCAAGAAAAAAACACTCAGGAGGGAAAATCCTGGGATTCTATTCTAGAGCTATAATACATACTTAAAAATAAAATGCCTCAATAGAGGAAAAAAAAAAAAAAGACAGAACCATACATGTCCTGGCAAAGTGTTAGGAAAAGAGAAAGACTTACCCATTGAAATAAATTTGGGCCAGTTTGAAGAGCTCATGGCCCATTTCAATACTGCATGGCCCATGGCGAACCTCAACCACTTGGAGACTCTTCTGTAGATGGGTAGCTGACTTCTCCCAGTCCCCTGTGAGAAAAAATCATGTTCCAGAAAAGAAACATAATCACCTATAAGTGAACATTCTCAAAGGAGGGGAAGCTGAATAGCAGGAAGAGCAATTTCTGAGTTTAAAGACTCAGAGGGAACCAACCAGACAAGGCCAAGATCACAACAAAAAATAGAGGCAGACTGTTCCTGAAAGCAGAAAATGAGAACACACGCCATACCTAAGGCGGCATAGGCCTGGGCCAGGTCGTCCTCGATTTCTCCTACCATGGTGTGTTCTGCTGACAGGAAGCTCTTGGCATCATCCTGGCACGCCAACAACCGCTGAATAGCTTGCTCTAGCAATTCAAAGGAAAAATGCCTCGCTATAGACACAAATCCAGTCCTAGAAATGAGAACCCAGGTCTCAAATTCTATCTCAATTGGGTTGAATGTAGAAACTCCCCTTTATCGATATCTTAGTTGTCGCCAACCCACAATGTCTGTTCCAATAAAGCTGTTGTTCTCTTACATTCTCTCTTTCAATAGAAAAAGATGCTAGGTGAGAACTCCCTACATTCATCCCGGGTTTCCAACATCAGCTAATCAGCTATTTATTTAATTATTTAGTTAGTTAGAGACAGTGTTTCATTTTGTCCTCAGTAGAGTGCCATCGCATTATAGCTCACAGCAACCTCAAACTCTAGGGCTTAAGTGATTCTCTTGCCTCAACCTCCCAACTAGCTGGGATTACAGGGGCCCATCACAATGCCTGTTTGACGTCAGCTTTTTAAACACAACTAACTCTACATTCCACTTATGGTCAATGATTTCTCTTGACTCTAAAATCTAAGCTGAAGTTCAACTTTCATAAAGTTGGGCAAATAAATTCCCACAATGTCAACCTCTAAGGCAGAGTTGTCAAGGGTAATGGTGGAGTTCCACAACTCCTTTGCTGAAAAAAGGTGAACACTTATATCCATTTGGCACATGACCTACTACTTTCTAGAAGAGACTTGTTCTGTTCTAATCAGAAGTTACATCATCTAGCCCTGGAATTCAAATAAATGACACCAAACTTCTGGAACTGCATAAAGCTCATAGATGTCAGTGATAACCGTTGGTCAGGGCTACTTTAACTTAGCTCTCTGATGTATAAGAAAACAACAGCTTAAATCATCTGGTCCTTTTCAAGGACACCACAGTCACTAAGCTGGCTAGGGTTTGGTCTCATTGGCCTACATAGCCATCTTGTGGCTGGTATGGGGATAATTAGATTCAATTCTTCAATCATTACTGAGAATCCCTGAGTCCAAGGTACTATCAGAATGAATTAAAGAGAAGGGGCTGGAAGACAAGAGCAGGGAGCCAGTCTCACCTAGTTCACCATTTCTGAGAAGCTTCCGGGCCATTTCAACCTCCTGTTGAAGGTCCTGTAACTGAGAAACTAGGTGGTCCCTGCTGATGGACTCTGTGCAAGATCTGTTGCCACAGCTCAGCATGTCATCTCCCTGTGGAAGTCAGTTTTATTTTTATTCCTCTGCCAGAGTTGGTATGTGCTTATATTATAGGATTGCTCTGTAGTTTCTGACCCCAAGGGGGAAAGAGCTTCCTGCAATAACACATCATAACCAAAGCTGACTAGATTTAGTTTGATAGCAGCAATTCTAATGAAGGCGGTAGCTGGTCTCAGTTGAGATTTATTTTTTTAGAACAGAACTGGCAGAGTCCACAATTTCTTTCCATTTCTATAGCCCTTTCTGTATTCTCTTGGAGCCAGGACTTTGCATGATATACACATTTGTAGTGGTTATGAAATGTCATAAGAAAACCAATAGAAAAAGGTGCTAGGGCTCAGCGCTTGTAGCTCAGCATCTAGGGCGCCAGCCACATACACTGGAGCTGGTGGGTTCAAACCCAGCCTGGGCCCACCAAATGACAATGACAACTATAATCAAAAAATAGCCAGGCATTGTGGTGGGCGTCTGTAGTTCCAGCTATTTGGGAGGCTGAGACAAGAGACAAGAGAATTGCTTAAGCTTAAGAGTTTGTGGTTGTGTGAGCTATGATGCCACGGCACTCTACCGAGTGTGATATAGTGAGACTGTCTGAAAAAAAAAAAGAAAAAAAAAAAGGTGTTAGGTGAGGTCTCCCACCCTGTCTTTCTAACACAACCAGCTCTGCATTCCACTAGTGGCTCCCTTATGAGGAATACTGAAACCTCTGGGGTGGACATCTGCTATGCTTCAATGCCAGTATCTATTTCCTCACTTGGTAACAGCAACCCAATTTCTCCCGAGAATCCTCTCTCATCCTCCTATGGTCAGTGCCCTATAGCTGAGGGGGTGACACATGTCTCAGATGTGACCCATTCCTCTGGCACAAATGATTGGAGGAAAACAATGTGGCTCTAATTTTCCTCCAGCAAGTTATTAGGTCATTGAAACCCAATAACCTTTTTGCTCAGACTGCCCTTTGAATGGCACATGTCTGTATCTCCTGGGCAGGGGGGACAGGAGGCTGGGACTGCTGGCAGCCACCTTGCCACCACAGAGGGAAGTCTGTCTGAGGATGCGGCTAACACAGAGATAATGGAGCTAGGAGAGAGACAGAACAATTGGGTCTGAGCCCCTGGATCAAGTTGTATTTGAAGTAGCCTTACTTTGAGACATTTCAATGACTTAACCTGAACAAATACAATCTAGTCTTCCCGTCCCCCCAAGCCAGTTTAGGTATGATTTTCTGTTATTTACAAAAGAAATATTACTAAATTCAACCTTTCCCTGTGGTTCTTTTGGAGGGGTAACCAGTGTGTGGGGATGACTGACTACAATGGAAATAATATTACTGCTCATAGCACCCACAAGTCTCCGATGCTTCCTCCTAAAGACTTACCACTTTTGGGCTGGAAAACTGACCTCTAGGAAAAACAGAGAAGAAAAGGGAGATGAGAGATTTACCTGCATGGGTGTTCTGCATCTGTTACAACAGAATGCTTCCCACCTGGGCCCTGCAGCCACTCTGTCCGCCTCCGTTTGACAAGCTGGACAGTTGCAGTCAAAGAAATATTGAAACCTCAGCTTCTGTTGCCTTTCAGCAACACCCATCCGGCTCTCATGAGGCCCTGGGGAGAGATCACCCTCAGCTAATATTTAAAGCAGGCGAGAGTCAAACACTACTCAAAAACCTTCGGCTTATCAGAGGGCCTAGACAATTATTTACCATGTGACAGCTACCCTTCACTCAAACATCTGTGGAAGTGGATATTAAAATAAGCTTCCAAGTTGCTGAGACAGGAAGAAGAGGAAGCCAAGAAGTTGTTCTAGCTTATTTTCAGAATAGGAAGTTTACAGGGATTAAGCAGTGAGAAAAACAGTATAGCCACGATAGGGCCCTAGTAAGAAGGTCTTTCTCTCTCTTTTGGTCTAAGTATGTACTGCTTCCTGCGGGAAACAAACACCAGACAGGCGAAGTCACTGCCCGGGGGCTTGCTCGTTCTTACCCACCCTGCCCTTTTCTGCTGGAGAAAGGCAGGACAGTGGTGAGGAGACATGGCTCACCATAGCAGTGGAGAATCTCTTGCCCTTTTCCAATCTGCTGTGATGCCCGAATGGTGGCGACAGTGCCACTGAAGGATATGCTGGTGTTGGGGCTGCAGGAGTGGTTCAGGAGGCTGACAACAGGGAAGACGCCTGTGGCAAGGCGCACCTGCCTACTGTTGGTAATGATGTTCTCTTTAGATCCTGAAAGTGCAAGAGGGAAAAGGGAAGATGTGTCAGGACATCTATTCCTCAGAAGATGAGCTGGGCAGCTGGGCCTGAAGCCCGTGTGAGTCATGGTCCCACAGCCGGATCTAATACAAATCAGATGGAACATTACTCACAGCAAGCTCTGGTCCCCAGGAAGCAAAGGGAACAAACACACCAAAAGTCCACCAGGATCCTGGAACCTAACCATTGTGTCCCCATTCCACAAAAATATCCAAGGATTGGAACTTACAAAAAATAAGATAAAAAAGGAATTATCAGTAGGGAGGTTTCTAGACAGACAGTTTCACAATATTTGTGAGGGAGGACATAGAAACCGGAGTACTTATTGAGATTATTTCCCAAAGACTTTTACAGCACAAGTGCTTTTGTTTACTTGGTCTTTGGTGGGGTAATAGAACAAGTGACTTAGTTACTGTCCCAAACTTTATATATTTAGGTAGGCTTAAAGACATTTTCAAAACATCAATATTCCTTATGTTGACCTCTTCTTTGTGCCCTTTGTCCCACCTTTATGGGAAATCAGTCTGCAGTTTTCACCGAAGAAAACTCTTTCAGCTTTATTCAAGACAGTCTCATGTTCCAAACAATCTCTTTGCAACACAATTAGCCAGCAACTTAACTACATGACTGAAAAATTATTAAGGAGGGAAGAAAAAAGCCTCTAAGTAATGATGCTGTTTCTGGACCCGAAGTCTTATACTTATGTTCATTTGGGAGAGCTTTGCACTCCTGCGCAGGCCTATTTGTCCTTACTTTAGATATAGTTCTAGCTAGCTTGGCTATTCAGTTCCTCAGGCACAGTCGTCCAAAGGCCTCAGAGAACTAGTAAGGGGAGAAGACGAGAGACAGGTTCTTCCTGACTGATGGCAAAAGAGTTCACAGACTGGGGGAAGGAGGCAGAAAAGTCATGTAACAATGTAACAGCCTTAGGGCAAATAAAAACACTAGTACCATTCAAGTTTGACTATACCTGAAACATTTCACTTAACCAGAGGCTTTCAGGGGTGCCTAATATTTTAGTTTCTCTGTGCTATATGGGAAGAAGTGTTGTCTTGAACCACACATTAAATACACAAACACTGTCGGGTGCAGTGGCTCAATCCTGTAATCCTTGCACTCTGAAAGGCTGAGGTGGGTGGACTGCCTGAGCTCATGAGTTCCAGACCTTGCTGAGCAAGGGCAACATCCTGTCTCTACTAAAAATAGAAAAACTAGCTGGGCATAGAAAAAATAGTCTCAGCTACTTGGGAGGCTGAGGCAAGAGGATGGCTTGCACCCAAGAGTTTGAAAATGCTGTGAGCTATGGTGCCATAGCACTCTACCCAGACTGACAGAATGAGACTGTGCCTCAAAAACATCAACCAATCAACAAATACACACACACTAACAAAAGCTGATTAAAAAAAAATTATGTGTATAATTTTTGTGATAGCAGTCACCACAGGTAAGCAAAAAAGTCCTTACATAATCCATATGTGACACTTGGGCCAGGATGGACACCCCTGTTAGATGGACAGCACACCCACATGAGGTTTTTGTTTTTGGGTTTTGAGACAGGTCTCACTTTGTTGCCTGGGCTAGAGTGCAGCGGTATCATCATAGCCCACTGCAACCTCTAACTACTGAGCTCAAGGGATCTTCCTGCCTTAGCCTCCTTGAGGAGCTGAGATCACAGTTATGTGCTGCCATGGGTGGCTATTTTTTTTTTTTTTTTGAGACAGAGTCTCATCATGTTGCCCTCAGTAGAGTGCAACCTCAAACTCTTGGGCTTAAGCAATTCTCTTGCCTCAGCCTCCTAAGCAGCTGGGACTATAGGTGCCCGCCACAATGCCGGGCTATTTGTTGTTGTTGTTGTAGTAGTTGTCACTGTTGTTTGGCAGGCCTGAGTCAGGTTCTAACCTGCCAGTCCTCGTGTATATGGCTGGCACCCTAGCCGCTAAGTTATAGGCAACAACCCAACCTGGCTATTTAAAAAACTTTTTTGTAGAGATGAAGTCTTGCTGTGTTGCCGAGGGTGGGCTTAAGCAATCTTCATGCCTCGTTCTCTCAAAGCACTGGGGTTACTGGCATGAGCCACCATGCCCAGCCAGCATGGGTTTAATAGCCAAACACATCCCAGGAGTGTGTACATAGTATAGATAGCCTTGGCCATCCAGAAAGGCTTAAATTATATTCAGTAGCCTCAGTTTAAGCATGAGGAAAATCATGTTTCCAACAAAATAGGGTGAAAGATGAAAAATATTGGTATTTAAAAGGACACATTCAGTTTTATGGGTAACTGGAAAACTATCAGATAATCACAATATATATGCCAGGAATCTCAATAAACCATTCACCAAGGAAGTAAGTAGTTTAGGTACAAATGTAACGAAAAAAGAAAATATCATGACCCATCATGTGAAAATGTTCTAGAAAGGAAAACATTAAATATAGAGATAATGTTGTCTCTCTGCAGACAATTCTATTATCTGTTGCCATAGAGAAGAGAACAAATAAATACAATTCACAGGAATCCAAATGACTCAATTTTCATCACTAATTCTAGAAATTGTATTAAAACCTTTCTCGGAGCTTCTCCTAATGCTTAACTGATTTTTGTTTCCTCTCCTTTCCCCTTTGCCCAATGTCTACCTTCCGGTATATGTGATAATGAGCAGTGAAAATGCTAAAAGGTAGGCAGCAGGAAGGAGCAGTACAGGGCATGAACAATTTGTAGTCTGAATAATCAGCCTCTGCATAATTAAAAGTTGACTTGCATTCCCAACTACTGATAACTGGCAATCTATATTAGAACAGTTGCTAAAATTTTTCCCAGAAAAAATTATCACAATACAGTGAGTAATGTCAGCTTTGTGAATTATTTATAGATTGTCCTCTAACTGAAGCAGGCTCAGGAACTAAGTAGTGTGTTTATGCCAGAGTTGAATTTCTCTCTAATTATGTCTAAAAATATTAAGTATCGTTGGCGCCTGTAGCTCAATGGGTAGTCGCCGGCCACAATACACAGAGGCTGGTGGGTTCGAACCCAGCCCGGGCCAGCTAAACAACGACAACTGCAACAAAAAATAGCCGGCTGTTGTGATGGGTGCCTATAATCCTAGCTACTTGGGAGGCTGAGGCAAGAGAATCGCTTAAGCCCAAGAGTTTGAGGTTGCTGTGAGCTGTGATGCCACAGCACTCTACAAAGCTGACATAGTCAGACTCTGTCTTAAAAAAAAAATAATTTTATTAAGCCACTTTATTTATTAATTTTAAAATTTATTAATAAAATTTACAATTATTAATACATTTTATAAATAAATTTTAAAATTAAGTATTGATTTTTCTTTCTTTTTTTTTTTTTTTTTTGCAGTTTTTGGCCAGGGCCAGGTTTGAACCTGCCACCTCTGGTACATGGGGTCAGCTCCTTTGAGCCACAGGCGCTGCCCTAAGTATTAATGTTTTTTAAAAAAAAAAATCATTCGATATTTTGCTCATCTATTAGTAGAAATAATAGAAAGTGAGAATATGTACCATATCAACCAAATTTAATATGTTGACATTTTATATCTAAAAAAAAAAAAGAGGGAGTGATTCTTTACCAACAGCGTACCTCAGGAATATCCCTACTGCATTTAAAATGAGATTCAAGTAAAGAAAAAAAGAATTAATTCACAATACTTCCAGAATATACTTACTTTGGTATATATTCTGCAAAACAAGACATTTGTATGTGTGTGAACTAATCAAGGACACAAACTAAAGTTAGATTCCTTGGTTGCTGAAGAATAAAAGCAAAGGGCAGTACATTGATGTGAAGCAACACAGAATCTTATTAAGCCTTGATATGACATGAATCCAGATAGACATAAATGTGCCATTACCACTAAGATGGAACCACACATATCGATGTCTAGAATATCATCTGTGGCCAATTCTGTCCCTTGAGATAAGTCAGTGAGAGGCTTCTGAGGAACTTTTGATTAAACAGGATTTATGCAAAGATTATAACACCAATTTTTATAGGTTTTTGTCAAAGTTTATCCTAGTTAACACTTTAATACTTCTTCTATGGTACTAATGAAACAGCTGGTAATGAAATTCAATGAGAACACTAAATTGAGAAGAGCTGGAACCCCAAAGAAATAATAAAAAGGGATATAATAAGATTAGAAATATGAGCAGACTAAACCAAAATTAGATTGAATTAAAAAATGAAAGTGAACATTGCTGGTGGGCGGGTAACTGGCACAACCTTTTTAGAGGGCAATTTTATAATATGTATCAAGTGCCTTAAAAATATTCATATAAAAATGTTACCATTTGAATTATTTTTATTATTAAAAACAAATTAAAACTACAAAAGGAATATATGATAGTCAGAAAAAATTAAGAAACTGAATATTACAGAAAAAATGACAGTTGTATTTATCTAGCAAATAGAAAATTTTGTCTTTTACTCCCTAACCGAAAAATGTACATATTAAAAAAGCAAACCAACTCAACAACTCTGCCAATGTGAAAGGCAAAAAAATGGCATCTTGATTTAAATTACTAGAGAGAGGTTAGAAGTCGACCATTTTTATTACTTTTTTTTTTTGAGACAGAGTCTCAAGCTATTGCCCTGGGTAGAGTGCCACGGTGTTATAGCTCACAGCAACCTCCAACTCTTGGGCTCTTGCCTCAGCCTCCCAAGTAGCTGAGATTACAGGCGCCTACCACAACGCCCAGCTATTTGGCAGCCCAGGCTGGATTCAAACCCGCCATCTCTGGTGTATGTGGCTGGTGCCCTAGCCGCTTGAGCTACAAGCATCAAGCCTTTTTTTTTTTTTGACTATTGTGATAAAGTGCTTCCTGATGTGTACTTTTATCTACCATAAAATTCACCCACTTAATTTTTTTAGACAGAGTCTCACTTTGTCACCCTTGGTAGAGTGCTGTAGCATCACAGCTCACAGCAACCTCAAACTCTTGGGCTTAGGCGATTCTCTTGCCTCAGCCTCCTGAGTAGTTGGGACTACAGGTGCCCGCCACAACGCCTGGCTATTTTTCTGCTGCAGTTGTTTACCTGGCCTGGGCTGGGTTTGAACCCAACACACCTTGGTGTATGTGGCTGGCACTGAGCCAGATTCCACTTCTTGATGGTAGAAACATTTGCAAAATGTTAAGTTGCAAAGAGGCAAACGTATAGGGATATGAGAAACTGTTATGGTTATATTTGCAAACAAATGCTTTCAGGCTCCCCCTGTCCCTCAGTATGGATGAGAATACTGAGATACAAGATCAGGAAATCTGGACTTCTGTCTCCCCATCCAATGTTCTCATGCTTTCAAGGACTTCTTTCACCTGCATTCTCTATCTTCTTTACCCATTATGTGCTTTTGATATTTGTTACTTAGCTATCTTTTAAGTGCTTAAATTTGGTATTACACAGTAGTTTAAAAAGTCTCTCCACTCTAAGACTATATTATAAATGTTTACTTACCCTTTTCTCAATATTTTATGATTTAATTTTTAAATATTTCACTTTTAATGATTTTTTTTTTTGGGGGGGGAAAGAGTCTCACTCAGTTACCCTGGAGTTGAGTACAGCGGCATCATAGCTCACAGCAACCTCAAGTAATCCTTTTGCCTTAGCTGCCCACGTAGCTGGGACTACAGGTGCCTGCCACAACTCTAGCTCTTCCTCAGACTGGTCTTGAACTCCTGAATGAACCACCCGCCTCGGCCTCCCAGAGTGCTACGATTCCAGGCATGAGCCACTGTACCCAGCCACTTTTAAGGATTTGAAGAAAGAATCTAATACTTTTGGGGGGACTATCATCAATTCCATATTATTTTTAATTATTATAGTGGTATGAAATCTGATAGTACCATGACCCTTCAGTTTTTTTTTAAAAAAAGGCTATTATCACTCATTTAAGATGAACTTTAAAACACTGTCAAGTTTCAAGAAAAACCCAATTGTGATTTTGTTTGAAATAGGATTAAAGTCATTAGGTTAAGGCAGGAAAACTGCCATTTTTACAGTGTTCAGTCTTTCCACTAAGAATATGGGAGGTCTCTATTGTTATCCAAGCCTTTTATATCCACCCAAATTAAAATACCTTTGAATTCTCAGCAAAAAGACCTACTTAGTCACATATTATTTCTTTCATAAACTGCTAGATGTAACATGGCAGCGACATATTCAGGGTTTCTACAAGTGAGAATTGGACTATCTTTTTTTTTTTCTGGCTTTGTAAAATTATTAAGGAAGATTTCGAGGTTATCAGATGCTCTAGAACAGTTGTAATCTGTTCTCAAGAGAAAATTTTTTTCTGTTCTTTCTTTTAAAATTGTAGTTAAATATGTCTAAGATTTTTAAAGAACTCACCTGGAAAAGAGTGGGTCCAGCTTTATTGATAGCTTAATTCTTCTGCAATTACTGGTTTTTTTGAAATGTCTTTCTCCAATTAGGACAATTTAGGCAATTTGTATTTCTAAGAACCTGTCTAATATATGCAATTTTAATAGTCTAAAATTGCATTAATTTTTTAAAATTTAAAAATAAATTTACATTACTCGCTTTATCCCCTTCCTTATTTCTAATTTTGTGGGGCTTACTTTCCTAAATAGATTTGCAAGATTTCTACGTCTGGGGGCTGTAGTAACACTGTAGTCTGTAAGCTAAATCCTGCCTGCCGCTTGTTTTTATATAGTTCATGGTCTAAGAATGGTTTTTATATGTGTAAGTGGTTGAAAAAAATCAAAAGAATAATTCTCATGACATGAAAAATAAAAAACTCTGGCTTGATGCCTGTAGCACAGTGGTTATAACGCTAGCCACATACATTCAGGGTAGTAGGTTCAAACCTGATCCCAGCCAGCTAAACGACGACAACTGCAACAAAAAGTAGCTGGGCGTTGTGGTAGGCACCTGTACTCCCAGCTACTTGGGAGACTGAGGCAAGACAATTGCTTAAGCTCAGGAGTTGGAGGTTGCTGTGAGCTATGATACCACGACACTCTACTGAGGGTGACATAGTGAGACTCTGTCTTACAATAAACAAATAAATAAATAAATAAAAATACATAAAAATTCTTTAAAAAATTTATTTTAAATTTTTATTTTTTTGAGAGTGTCTCACTTAGTCATCCTGGGTAGAGTGCTGTGGTATCATAGCTCATTGCATCTCAAACTCCTGGGCTCAAGCCATCCTCCTGCCTCAGCCTCCTGAGTGGCTGGACTACAGGTGCCCACCACAACACCCTGGCTAGTTTTTCTACTTTTAGTAGAGATGGGCTTGTTCAGGTTGGCCTCGAACTTCTGAGCTTGGCCTCCCAGAGTGGTCGTATTACAGGTGTGAGCTACCACACCCAGCTTTATTTTTTTTTTTTTAAACATAGGTGAATGTACCCAAAGGAAACGTAATTCTGGAAAATATTCAACAGATATATTTTAAAAGGCAGCAATGGCCCAAAGAAGCAGAGGAAGGCAGAGAAGAAAGGAGGGACTAACCTGAAATGTGATTTAGTAATATCATGAAACCAGGCCAGTGCTAATTTTAGATGTTCCATATGCTTGGGTGGGGAAGAGAGTCTTGCCCCAAAACACCTCTCATGATACACCTATATTATGCCATACAACTTGGCAGCTGAATTAAAATTAAACATAAAAATATATATAAAAATAGGCTGACAAATTCTAGATTACTTAACGTGAGAAAATCAAAAGCATTAAGTGTATACAGTTTAGTTAAGCCACATTTAATATTAACCTGTCTCCAAATTCTAGGTTTATCCAACACTCAGTTTCTTCTCTCAAAATAGAGTTTACTAGAAAAACTAAGAAAAGCATAATGAATGGGCCTGGTGCAGTGGCTCATGCCTGTAATTCTAGCACTCTGGGAGGCTGAGGCAGGTGGATTGGGCAGATTGCTTGTTGAATTCAGGAGTTCGAGACCAGCCTTAGCAAGGGCAAGATTCTTTCTCTAATAAAAATAGAAAAAAATCAGCTGAGCATCATGGTGGGTGCCTGTAGCCCCAGCTACTTGGGAGGCTGACGCAAGATCACTTGAACCCAGGAATTTGAGGTTGCTGTGAGCTAATCTGATGTCATGGCATTCTAGCCCGGGCAACAGAGTGAGACTCTGTCTCAAAAAATAGAAAAAAAAAAAAAGAAAAAGAAAAGAAGAAAGAAAAGTATAATGGATGGATTAAATCAGAAGACATTTTCTGCTAAAATGGAGATCATACAGTACAAATACTGTAAATGCCATTTCTTTTTTAATAATAGTTTGCCTACTGCCAATATAGACATACTGGAGATGTCACTCATAATGTTTTTGGGCACATCCAACCTCCCTATCTAGGTTAAATAATGTTACCAATAGAAGCCAGTTCAGAAAAGCAGAGCGAGGGTGGCTGGCCTGTATCTGGAGGCCCTTTGATGGCTGGCCACCTAATCAAAGGACAAGCCATATAGAGGCTGGCCAACAGCTTATGATGTAGTATGGTGTAAAAAGCTGTGCTGGATTCTTCTTTTGGAAATTTAGCACAGAAGAATGGGAAAAATTTGGCCAGGTGCCACGCCTATAATCCTAGCACTCTGGGATGCTAAGGTGGGTGGATCACGCTAGGCCAGGAGTTCAAGACCAGCCTGAGGAAGAGTGAGACCTGCCTCTATTAAAAACAGAAAAACTAGCCAGGCATTGTGGTTGGTACCTGTAGTCACAGCTTCTTGGGGAGACTGAGGTAGGAGAATTGCTTGAGCCCAGAAGTTTGAGCCATTGCTGTGAACTATGACTCTACTCAGAGTGACAGAGTGAGATTGTCGCAAAAAAAAAAAAAAAAAAAAGGAATGGGAAAAATTTGTCAAAGGGAAAGAGAAGAGACAGAGGAACTGAGTGAGTTAGGAGCGTGATACTTCACTCAATATCAGGCCCTGTTCTTTCTGCATTCTGATTTAATTATTGTTTTTGGCCGGGGCTAGGTTTGACCCCGCTATCTCTGGCATATGGGGCCGGTGCCCTACTACTTTGAGCCACAAGCGCCACCCTAGATTTTAACTTTTTAAAGAATTTTTACAAGCATAAATCTATAAAGTTAGGTGAGATGAAACTACCATTTTACAAATGAGAAAACTGAGGCGGGCAGAGTGAGATCAAATAATTTTGGGTCACAGTTTTTTTTTTTTTTTTTGAGACAGAGTCTCAAGCTGTTGCCCTGGGTAGGGTGTCACAGCGTCACAGATCTCAGCAACCTTAGACTATTGGGCTTAAGCAATTCTCTTGCCTCAGCCTCAAGTAGCTGGGACTACAGGCACCTAGTTTTTTTTTGTTGTTGTTGTTGTAGTTGTCATTGTTGTTTGGGAGGCCTGGTCTGGATTTGAACCCACCAGCTCCAGTGTATGTGGCTGGCGCCCTGGCTGCTAAGCTACAGGTGCCGAGCCTTGGGTCATAGTTTTTCAACGGCATAATGATGATAATACAAGACAGCCGTGTTTTCCCATTAGCTCACTGGTTTGAATGCTCTTGTTTTCTTCTGCAGTTCTTTCCTTCCAAACATCAGCTGTATCAAGAACAATATCATAAAGCAGAAAAGTAAGTTTCCCCCTTACCTGTCTGCTGTATGGTAGTTATTGCCTGGGCATTGCACTGCAGCTGTAACATGTGTCGCAGCATGGCCACTCCCCAAATATCCAAATCTGGACAGAACTCTGGAGTTGCTGCTGCTTTCAGCTTAGAGGATTTCAGACCTGTTGTGAATGGCTGTAAACAGGATGCTTCTAGCTGCCTACACAGTGCAGAAACACTTAGAGCACAGAGAAATTTGTGCTCTGGGGTGTGGTTTTCAGTATGGGGCAAAAGGTTGAAGACAGCATTATAATTATTCTCATACTTTCCACTAATATTATCACATCCAGGAATTGGAGTCTGAACTATTTTGCCATTTTCTTCATTTGCCCCCAAGTCATAATTAAGTGTCTTGACCAGATTCTTGCTTTCAGGTGAACAGATATCCTTGAGACTAGTCTCATCACAAAGCTTCCTTATGATTTTGCCTACATCCTCAAATCTAGCTAATAGAGTCAACCTCAGGGCAATGTGGCAAAAGATACCCAGTGTGAGAAGCAGTCCCCCTAGAGAGCACTCTATACTATGGTAGAGCTCCCAGGCTTGCTGCATACACTCTTGGCTGCAATACTTGGCATAGCTGCATCCATCACAAGGAATTGTGGCCAAAGTGTGTCTCAAACATCGGTGACAGTAGAGGTCCCCGTTGGTGATTCTGGTTCTCCACTTGCTGTCTAAGCTGTGATGCAGTGGTTGCATTTCTCCTGGATTAAGGACACTCACAAAAGCATCCTCTTTCACCAGGAGCTCTCCTGGGAGAATATCTCTTGTGGCAATCAGATAGCGGCCTTTTAAAGGGTCAGTGCATAAGGTGACAGATGATGATGCACTGGAAATTTGTTCATTCTTTTCCCTTAGGTCCATGTCCTCAAAGGCTTTGGGAAGAGCTGCTGGGAAGATTTCTGTGAGATTTTTCTTTTCTTGTATCTTCATTTTCAGACAACACAGGTTTTTCTGTAGAATCTGAAAGGGGGAATCTGCTAGGGTGGGTTTGACAGTGAAGTTATTAATACTTTCAAGATCACTGATGGTCTGGCTTGCCTCCTGTAGTCTCCCCAGGGTCACCAGACATTCTGCTTTACGCAACATTATCTTGGGTTGTAATCTTTCTGGATACCCATGCAGCTGTGCTCTGATAATGTCGTTAAGACATGTCTGAAAACAGAAAGGAAATTCCAAAATGATCTTTTGTCCCTACTCTTCAATGTCTACTGAAAATGTTTCCAAACATCTATAGGAAAGTTAAGGATTATTAAAAATGAACAACTGGCTGGATGCAGTGGCTCATGCCTGCAATCCTAGCATTCTGGGAGGATGAGGTGGGTGGATTGCTTGAGCTCAGGAGTTCGAGACCAGCCTGAGCAGGCGTGAGACCTCATCTCTACTAAAAACAGGAAAACTATTTGGGTGTTGTAGTGGGTGCCCATAGTCCCAGGTACTCTGGAGGCTCAGGCAAGAGGATTGCTTGAGCCCAAGAGTTTGAGGTTGCCATGATCTATGATGCCACTGCACTCTAAACCTGAATGAGACTCTGTCTTAAAAAACAAAACAACTATAACCATCTGCTCATTTAAATGACATTCTATTGTGTGATGTCTCGAATGATTAGTGATACTTGCTGAGGACATTATATTTAATTATACTTATATATGGTTTATTATTATTATTATTTTTTATTACTTGGAAAAAGAGTCTTGCTCAGCTAGAGTGCAATGGCATGATCATAACTCACTGTAACCTCAAACTCCTAGGCTCAAGCAATCCTCTGGCCTCAGCCTTCCGAGTAGCTGGAACTACAAGTACATGCTACCACACCTGGCTGTACTGTCATAGGTCACAGCAACCTTGAACTCTTGGGGTTGAACAATCCTCTTGTCTCAGCCTCCTGAGTAGCTAGGACTAGAGGTGCCCACCACAATGCCTGGCTAGTTTTTCTATTTTAAGTAGAGATAGGGTCTTGCTCTTGCTCAGGCTGGTCCCGAACTTCTGAGCTCAAGCAATCCACCCACCTCAGCATCCCAGAGTGCTGGGATTACAGGTGTGAGCCTCTGTGACTGGACTTTTTTTTTTTTTTAATTTCAGGTTATTGTGAGGGTACAAACAACCAGGTCACAATTTTTGAATTTGTTAGGTAGAGTCTCTCTTGTAGCTGTGTATTTCTGTTTTTGGTAGAGACAGGGTCTTTCTTAGCTCAGGCTGGTCTCAAACTCCTCATCTCAAGAGATCTTCCTGCCCCCAGGGTGCTAGGATATAGCGGTGAGCCATCACGCCTAGCCAATATTTTATTTTTATTTTATTTTACAGATAGAAGAATTATAGTAAGGGACCTCCCCCTTCCTGGTACTAATATCCTTTACAACACTTATATAATGTAATCATGTGTGTCTATCATTTAGCTCTCAATTATTAATAAGTACGTGTGGTGTTTGCTTTTCTTTTTTCTTTTTTGCAGTTTTTGGCCGGGGACAAGTTTGAACCCAACACCTCCAGTATATGGGGCCAACGTTCTACTCCTTTGAGCCACAGGCGCCGCCCGTGCTTGTTTTCCCATCCTGAGATACTTCACCTAGCATAATGTACTCTTCTTTTAAGTAAGTAGAGCATTTTCAAGATTATTCCTATAGTAATATAGCTCACCCTTATAAGCATTGTGACATCCTGGAAAAAACACTTGCAATTCATAATGTAGGCAAAGATGATAATAATGATTACTATTTATTGAGCACATACTATGTTCCAGGTACTCCTTTCAGCAGTCTAGACATATTACTTTATGTCATCCTCATAACAAGTGAGGGAGGTGAGAGGTTAAACTTATCTATTGGGTGCAACGATGGGCACACTAAAAGCCCCGGCTTAACCATCATACAAGTTGTCCATGTGACAAAAACATTTGTAACACCTTAATATTTTGAAATAAAAAACAAAAATTCCAAACATTAATAAAGATAAGAAAGTATGAATTGGAAGTGTGATCAGCAACACTTAGCACAGCTGCTATCCACCCTGAGCACTTGACCTCCTAGGTATAGTCCCTGCCCTTGGGAATATACCAAAGCTCTTCCTTATCAATCAACAATACCCTGCATGGTCACTCGTGACAGGTGAAACGAATCAGAAGAAAGAACAAGTTTGGGCATACTTTGATGTGCTTCCTTCCATTTCATCTACTGCAGCATGACCTGCTTTCAGTGTTCAAAGGAAGCAGCAGAAATGAAGGCCTAGTCCTCCAAAAGCGGCCCTGCAAGATCCTTTCCAATCATACCAGTCATCAGACACTCACCTCATACTGACCCAGGTGGAAGAGGGCTGCAGAGCGATTAGCATAACACAGTGAAATGTCCTCAGTGTTAGGCCTTGAGTGTGAAACTCCCTGCAAAACAATGCACTGGTTAAAGGTATAAACAGAAACTAACATCTCTAAAATATATTCTTCAGATAATAGGGGCTCTACTACCAACGACTGTGTGAAATTGGAATAGTTAGCTGCTTCAACTTCATGTTTACCTTGGAGGAAAGCTGTGGAGATCAAGTGAGGAAATAAATATTCAAAACACTTTGAAGATAGAAACATCAGACATAGCTTCAACCACAAATAATAGTGAAATGAAAAACTGAGGAAAGTATTTGCAAGCAGTATCCTGACTAAAAAAATGGGGGAGTGGCACAAACAGAAATTCACAGATGAAGCGAATATTAACACACAGTTAATATGCAGAAAACAAATGGTTAGTTCATATATGAGTAGCCAAATACGTGAAAAAGAAGCAGAAAGGGATACTTTTTTTCTACCATCGAATGGGCAAGGACTAATAATAACCACAAAGGTAGCATCTCAGATCACTGGAGAAAAGGGGGATTATTTGAAAAAAGCACTGGGATTAATAGTAGGCAACCAAGGGGAAAAAAAGTTGGCAAAGTTGGCGCCATATATGATAAACCTTTCATTGGATAAATTCCAAATGGATCTTACCATAAAAAAAAAACAAAACACCTGTAAGGGCACTGGAAGAAACTATAGGGCCGGTCTAAAGCAATATTGGAGGAATCTCTAACTATGACATAAACCTAGAAGTCATAAAAAGGGTAATAAATTTGATCACAGGAAAATAAAAAATATCTTCATGGCAAAAGCTAATAAAAGCAATATTAAAAGGCAAACACTGGGATGGAAAAAATATTTGTAACTCATAATACAGGCAAACAGCTAATTTCTTTACTTTATTAAGAGTTCCTACAGGTCAATATGATGACAAACAATAAATCAATAGGAAAATAAGCAAATGATAGGAACAGTTTTTATGAAAAATACAAATAGCTCTTAAACATATGAAAAATGCTCAAACTCATACATAATCAATAAAGGGCAAATTAAAACTGTACTAAGATATCAGTTTTTACCTATCAGATTGACTAAAATAAAATTGATAGCACACTGAGTTACCAAAGGGGTAAAATAATCAGCACTGTCATTCTGTTGTTAGTGGGAGTATACATTGGTCTCATGATTATGGAGGGCGATTTAGCAACACATATCAAAATCCTATGTTTTATATACATATAAAATTCCCAATGGCCCAGAAATCCTTCTTCTAGGAATTTATCCTAGACACATAATCATTTATCCTATAGATATGTGCAAAATGACACACATGTAAAGGTTCTCATCATAGTTATTATTTGAAATAGCACAAGATACAACACAAATGTTGATCTACAGAACATTGGTTAAGGGCCGGGTACTGTGGCTCAGGCCTGTAATCCTAGCACTCTGGGAGGCTGAAAAGGGTGAACTGCTTGAGCTTAGGAGTTCAAGACCAGCCTGAGTGAGAGTGAGATCTTGTCTCTAAAAATCAGCTTGGCACTGTGGTGGGCGCCTGTAGTCTCAGCTACTTTGGAGGCTGAGAACACAGGATCACTTGAGCCCAGGAGTCTGAGGTTGCTGTCACCTGTGATGCCATGGCACTCTACTGAAGGTGACAAAGAAAAGACTCTGTCTCATAAAAAAAAAAAAAAAAGAACAGTGTAGTCCCAATTACAATGTCTGGCTTTTTTTTTTTTTTAGAGACAGGGTCTTGCTCTTGCTCAGGCTGGTCTTGAACTCCTGAGCTCAGAAAATCCACCTGCCTCGGCCTTCCAGAGTGCTAGGATTACAGGTGTAAGCTACCATACCCTGGCCCTTTCAGACTATTATTAAGTGAAAAAAGCATAGGGCTGAACAGTATGTACAGAATGTTATTATTTATGTAAAAAGAAGGTGTGTGTGTGCAAGTGGAAGATTACTTGTATTTACTTATATATGCCTGAAATACTTCTGGAAAGACAGATTTAACAGTGCTAGCTCATGGGGATGAGGAACAGGGTGGTCAGGAGATGTAGACTACACTATATACTCTAGTAACTCCTGAACTCTAACTATGTGAACATATTTCCTTTTCAAAAATAAGTGGATATAAGTGGCGCCCGTAGCTCAGTGGGTAGGGTGCTGGCCACATAAACCAAGGCTATAGGTTTGAAACTGGCCTGGGGCAGAATTCTGGGAAGATGGTTGAGCAACCCTCGGCAGAGGCTCCTGAACAGAGGAAGAAAAACTGGATGGAATCGGACTCTTGAAGCCAAAGGTGGTGAGCTAAGCCAAGAAAGAAGTTTGGCAAGCTGTAACTCCAAGGAAGAGCATTCAAAAAAACAAATTACAGGTACAAAGCCTATTGACTAGAGGACAGGAGACCCCTCCCCCAAGCAGGAGGTCTGCCGCAGGCTATCTGTTAATGAGTAGGGAACAAAAGACTTCTCGTTTTACCTGCTGGAGAAAACTGCTAAACTCCAGGTCTCTTTCTCCAGGGAGGTCCCACTTATGAACCTAGACACCAGCCCACCAGGCATAAAAATGAACAGGTATTTTCCACCACAAGTCCAAACTCCCAGTCTACCCTTCCCCCTCGCGTGGCGGTCTGAAGTTCTGCCTGCCCCCTGCAGAGCACAGATTGTTTGGTCTTGTCCTGAGAGATGTGGGCATAGTGTGGACCGCCAACCATCAGGATGGAATCTGTGACTAACGGGGAAGAAAGAGGGTGTAGGAAGAAAGGAACACTCAGTGGGAGGTGGAGCAGTCCCCTGGTTATGACTATGCCCAGCCAGTGGTGTTGACCCTTGGTTTGGGCTGTGTCTGATGGGATAAGGTGCAGAACCCCCGGCTCTGATGGGATCCACAGTGGGAGAGTGGTTGCCCCCTGTGGTCTGAGTTCAGCAGACAGGGCTGGTCCCTAGCCCCTGCTGGGCCTCCGAGCAGAGGCTTGCTAGGCGTGGACTGAGACCTGAGAACAAGGGCATGGTCCCCTGATTCCAACAGAACCCTCAAGCACTGGCTTGCTGGGTATGAACCAAGACCTGAGGGCTAGGGCATGATCCCCTGTCTCCAGCGGGGCTGGTGAACAGAGCCTTACTGGGTAAGGACTGAGACCTGCGGGTAGAGTGCAGTGCCCTGACTGTAACAGAGCCTGCAAACAGAGGCTTGCCAGGAGATGGACTAAGACTGGTAGGTGGGGTGTGGTCCCCTGACTCCAACTGGTCTGGCAAGCAGAGGCTAGCTGGGTGTGGACTGAGACTAGAGGGCAGGGCTGGTGTCCTGACTCTAACAGAGCCTTCTAACAGAGCCTGCCAACAGAGGCTTGCTAGGCAGTGGACTGAGAATGGCAGGTGGGGGCATGGTCCCCTGACTCCAACTGTTCTGGCAAGCAGAGGCTAGCTGGGTATGGACTGAGACCGGTGGGTGGGGGCATGGCTCCTGGCTCCAACTGGGCCTGTAAGCAGAGAAGCAGACAATAGTGTGGACTGAGTGTGGTGGGGGACATTGGATCCCTGGCTCCAGTTGTGCTTTTGGAGACCCTTGAATTCCTCTCTGTTCAGCAGGGTTTGCACTGCCTGAGACAATTTAATTGGAACCTGTATCTGGGGCTGTCCACTCGGGGACATTCGGAGGTTGACCTCTGAAGTTTAGTGGAATAGATCTGAATGGTGGGGGCTGGGCACCGCAGCTGTTTGTATCTCTTCACATTTGAGAGTTAAACCTAATACTGTGGCTTCTTAGGGTAGGGTAGAGATTAGCTGATATTAAAACAGAACTAGCTTGCCCCATCTCACCAAATAGGTCCTCAGAGTTTCTGGCCAAAACGAAAGGGGCCTTTATAAGGTTGTAGGAGATAAGCCACAATTACAAAGCCTAGCTCTTTGGTAAGGGGCTATCTCTACTACCTGGGAACCCCAATTCAATCTCTCCCTACAAGTTTTAATAACCAAACAGTGGAAAATAAACATGGTGCAGACCCAACAGAGAACTCTGGCAACATGAATAACCAGAGTAGATCAATCCCCTACCCCCAGAAATGACAAAGGAGACTGACAAATGACAAATAACTGAAGGTGCCATGCATAGACAAATGGCAGCAATGTCAGAAGTCAAATTCAGAATATGGATTGCAAATAAGATAAATAGAATGGAAGAAAAGATAGAAATTGAATTCCAAAGAGTAGTTCTAAAGTTGTCTCAAGAAATTAATGAATTCAAAGCCCTAGTCACCAAAGATATGGACATAATGAGAAAAGAGATAGCAGAGCTCAAGGAAACGAAAAAGTTACTTGAGGAACTCCAAAATACAGTAGAATCCCTCAGTAATAGAGCTGACCAGGCAGAAAGGATCTCTGAAACTGAAGACAAAACTTTTGAATGTTCCCAAACACTCAAAGAGGCAGATAAATGGAGAGCAAAAACTGATCATTCCCTGAGAGAGTTGTGGGATCACTCCAAAAGATCAAACATTTGTCTTATGGGAATTCCCAAAGGAGAAGAGGAAGGCCCTAAATGTACAGATGCTCTACTCCAAGAGATTTTGGAGGAGAATTTCCCAACCATTACAAGAGATACAGAACTTCAGATAGCAGACAGTTTCAGAATCCCAGCAAGACTCAATCCAAATAAAGCACCTCCTACACACATCGTGATTAACTTTGCCAAAGTTAAGAGAAAGGAGAAAATTCTGCAAGTAGCCAGATGTAACAAAAGCATCACCTACAAAGGGAGAAGTATCAAAATGACTGAGATCTCTCAGCCAAAATGTTTCAAACCAGAAGAAGATGGTCATCGACCTTGTGTCTCCTAAAACAAAACAACTTCCAACCCAGGATCCTGTATCCAGCTAAACTGAGTTTTATTTGTAATTGAGAAATCAAATACTTTAATGACATAGATATGTTGAAGAAATTTGCCATAACTAAACCAGCTCTCCAGGATATTCTCAGACCCGTCCTCCACAATGACCAGTGCAATGCTCCAAAGTAAACTCACTCAGAAATTTTTGAACAAAACCCAACTTCCACAGTGGTGAAAGGATTAAAAATGTCCACTGGACACCCAAAAATCATGACACCCAAAACATAACCAGGCTTATCAATTCTCTCAATTAATGTGAATGGTTTAAATTGTCCTTAAAGAGGCACAGGCTGGCAGACTGGATACTTAAAATCAGACCAGATATCTGATATATACGAGACTCTCACCTTACCTTAAAGGATAAAAATAGACTTAGGATGAAGGGATGGACTTGTATAATACAGGCAAATGGAAACCAGAAAAAAGCAGGGGTTGCAATTTTAGTAGCAGATACAATTGGCTTTAAACCAACAAAGATAAAGACAGACAAGGAAGGTCACTACATATTTGTCAAGGGAAACACCCAACATGAAGAGATTTTGATAATTAACACTTATGCACCCTACCAGAATGCTCCTCAATTCATAAAGCAGACCCTAATGGATATGAACAACTTGATATCTTCCTGCACTATAATATTGGAGATTTTAACACCCCTTTGACAGCTTTTTTTTTTATTGTTAAATCATAGCTGTGTACATTACTGCAGTCGCCTGTACCCATTCTAAGATGCACCATAGATGTGGCCCCACCCATTACCCTCCCCCCTCCCTTCCCCTTCCTTGGCCCTTTCCCCATAGTCTTGTGCCATAGTTGGGTTATAGCCTTCATGT
>CAUYPK010120618.1:0-10413 GCA_963574355.1 Loris lydekkerianus
TACATTTACTAAGTTTCACATGTACCCTTGTAAGATGCACCGCAGGTGTAATCCCACCAATCACCCTCCCTTCACCCATACTCCTCACTCCCTCCCCTCCCTCTCCCCCTTTCCCCCATTCTCAGGTCGCAACTGGGTTACAGCTTTCATATGAAAGCCATAAATTAGTTCATAGTAGGACTGAGTACATTGGATACTTTTTCTTCCATTCTTGAGATACTTTACTAAGAAGAATATGTTCCAGCTCCATTCATGTAAACATGAAAGAGGTAAAGTCTCCATCTTTCTTCAAGGCTGTATAATATTCCATGGTGTACATATACCACAGGTTATTAATCCATACATGGATTGATGGGCACTTGGGCTTTTTCCATGACTTAGCAATTATGAATTGGGCTGCAATAAACATTCCTGCTATTTCTTTTCTCAGGGTTTCATTGTTCTCTTTATAGAGATCCTTCACATCCTTTGTTACGTATGTTCCAAGGTATTTCATTTTATTTGAAGCTACCGTGAAGAATATATGTCTTTGATTTTACTCTCAGCTTAACAATTATTGGCATATATAAAGGCTACTGATTTGTGGACATTAATTTTGTATCCCAAGACATTACTATATTTCTTGAGCACTCTAAGAACTTTATAGTTGAGTTCTTGGGGTTTTCCAGCTATAAGATAATGTCATCCACAAAGACTGAGAGTTTGACCTCCTTTGTCCCCATTTGAATACCCTCCATCTCATTCTCTTGCCTGATTCCTCTGGCTAGGACTTCAGCACTGTGGTGAATAGCAGTGGTGACAGTGGGCATCCTGTTTGATTCCAATTCTAAGTTGAAATGCTTTCAGTTTTACTCTACTCACTATGATATTGGGTGCAGATTTGTTGTAGATGGTCTCTATCAGTTTAAGAAATGTCCCACCTTTGCTTATTTTCTTAAGTGATCTTGTTAGAAAAGAAGGCTGAATTTTGTCAAATGCCTTTTCTGCATTAATTGAAAGAATCATGTGGTCTTTGTTTTTATTTTATTTATGTGGGGAATTAAATTTATGAACTTATGTTGAACCAACCTTGTGTCCCTGGTCATAGTGTATAATTTTTTAAAATGTGTTAGTGTATTCTGTTTGCTAGGATATTATTGAATATTTTTGCATTGAAATTCATAAATGATATTGGACTATAGTTTTCTTTTTTGTTGGGTCCTTTCCTGGCTATGGGATCAGGGAGATATTTGCTTCCTAGAAAGTATTGAGGAGGATTCCTTCCTTCTCTATATTTTGGAATAGGCTATGCAAAATAAGCACTAGTTCTGCTTTGAAGGTTTAGTAGAATTCTTGTGTGAAAGCAGCTGGTCCATTGTCTTTCTTTTTTGGAAAATTTTGTACTTTTGATGCAATTTTTGTGCTTCAGTATAGGTCTATTCAAAATTTCTTATTATTTCTGATTGAGTTTAGGAAGGTGGTGTATTTTCAGGTATTAGTCCATTTCCTCTACATTTTCAAATTTTTGGGTATGAAGTTTTTGTAGTAATCGTTGAGGATCTTTTGTATTTCTGTGGTATCTGTTGTTATTTCCCCTTTTTTGTTTCTGATTGAGGTTTTTAGAGATCTTACTATTGTGTTCCTGGTTAGTCTGGCCGGTGGTTTATTGATTTTATTAATCTTTTTGAAGAAACAATTTTTTGTTTCACTGATCTACTGAATAATTTGTGTGTTCTCAATTTTATTTAATTCTTCTCTGATTGTGGTTATTTCTTCTCTTCTGCTAGATTTGGGGTTGAATTGTTCTTTTCCATTTGCTTGAGTTGGTCTATTAGGTTGTTGACTTCCTCTTTTTCTGTTGTTTGGATGAAGGCATCTAATGCTATAAATTTTCCTCCTATGGCTGCCTTTCGAGTATCCAACAGGTTTTAATAGTGTGTGGCTTCATTGTTGTTTTGTTTAAGAAATCTAATGATTTCCTTCTTAATCTTACCTTTAATCCAGCTGTTATTCAGCATAAGGTTGTTTAGTTTCCATGATTTTATGTGGAAATGAAGATTTCTGTTGTTGTTGAGTTCAATTTTTATTCCATGATAATCTGAGGAGATATTAGGAATAATTTCTATTATTTTAATGTTTTTTGAGTTTTTATTTGTACCCTAGGATATGATCAATTTTGGAGGATGATCCATGGGTTGATGAGAAGAATGTGTGCCTAATTTTTTAGGATGAAATGCTCTTTATATGTCTCTTAAGTCCATTTGTTCTAGGTTCGTGTTTATGTCTATTACTTGTATGTTTAGTTCTGCTTAGAGGATCTGTCTACTTCTGCCAGAGAGGTGTTGAAATCTCCAGCTATTATGGTGCTGGAAGATATCATATTTTTCAGATCATTTAGATTTTGTTTTATGTGTCCAGGAGAGTTTAGGTTGGGTGCATAGATGTCAGTGATCGAAATCTCTTCATTTTATATGCTTCTCTTGGTATATAGTGTCCATCCTTATCTTTCCTTATTTTTGTTGGTTTAAACCCAATTGTATCTGCAAATAAGATCATAACTCCTGCTTTTTTTCCGATTTTCAATTGGCTGGAATATTGTTTTCGATCCCTTCACTTTTAGTCTTGTTTTATCTTTAGAGGTTAGATGTGTTTCTTGGAGACAACAAATACTGGGTTTGAGTTATTTTATCCAGTCAGTCATCCTGTGTCTCTTTAGTGGGCAATTCAAGCCATTCACATTTATTGACAGAATTAATTTATAGGTATGGTGGAGTTTGTTTGCCTTGTTTTGTGGAGGTTCATTGCTTAGTTTTATCTCTTGTGCCATTGTGGAAACTAGGCTTTGTTCTTTAATTTCCAGGTGTGTTTACTTTGGTGATGGACCGTGGTGCTGGTCAGTATGAATAATGGGTCTGAGTACTTCCTGTAGAGCTGTTTTAGTTGTTAAATTTCCTTAGTATTTGCATGTCAGTAAAATATTTGATTTATCCATTGCATATGAAACTCAGTTTAGCAGGATACAGGATCCTGGGCTGAAAACAGTGTTGTTTAAGAAGGTTAAAATCGGTGGCACCTGTGGCTCAGTGAGTAGGGCACCGACCGCATATATCGAGGGTGGCAGGTTCAAACCTTGGCCCCAGACAAACTGCAACAAAAAATAGCCAAGTGTTGTGGCGGACATTTGTAGTCCCAGCTACTGGGGAGGCTGAGGCAAGAGAATTGCTTAAGCCCAGGAGCTGGAGGTTGCTATGAGCTGTGATGTCACGATACTCCACCAAGGGCAATAAAGTGACACTCTGTCTACAACCCCCCCCAAAAAAACAAAACAAACAAACAAACAAAAAAGAACGTTAAAATCTAATGACCACCCTCTTCTGGCTTGAAAAGTTTCATCTGAAAGGTCCCCTCATCTGCTTTTTTTCCCTTTGTAGGTAAGACTTTCCTTACATCTGGCTGCTTGCAGAATTTTCTTTCATATTGACATTAGCAAAGTTAATTACAATGTGTCTAGGAGTTTCTTTGTTGGGATTTGATTCATACTGGGCTTCTGAAACTATCTGCTATGTGAATTTCTCTGTCGCTTGCAGTGCTTGGGAAATTGTTCACAATGATGACTTGAAGTAGAACTTCAGTGCTTTTAGGACCATTCTCTTCCCTTTCAGGAATGCCTGTAATTTGAATGTTTTATCTTTTGGAGTAATACCATAACTATTTATTGGAATATTCTGTTTTTGTTCTCTTTTTTCCTGTCTCTTTGAATGACTGGAATAGTTCAAAAGTCATGTCTTCAGTTTCTGAAATTTTTTCTTCTCTATGTTCTACTCTATTACTGAGGTTCTCTACTATGTTTTGAAGCTCCTTGAATGACTCTTTCAATTCCTTAAACTTTGCTATATCTTTCTTAATTATATCCCAGATCCATGGTGACTTTATCTTTAATTTCACTAATTTCTTGAGACAACTTTTGGACTATTTTTGGATTTCTTTTTCCATTCTCCTCAATTCTGTTCATCTTAATTGCCATTCATATTCTTAATTCTATTTCTGTCATTTCAGCAATTTCTCTATGGATGATGTTTCTGCTATATCTCTCTTGTAATCTCTTGGGGGAGTTGATCTACTTTGATTTTTCAGGTTGCCAGGATTCTTCTGCTGGTTTCATCCCATGTGCTCCTTGGTCTTTTCTCCTTGTGTTCAACTTCCCAATTTTGACTTCTCTGAGTTTACTTCAGTTCAACTTTTTTCTTTGAACTTTGGATAGGAGTTTCTGTTGAAAGTTGCCTCTATTTGGATTTTTTTTCTTTTAGAGACAGAGTCTTACTTTGTTGCCCTTGGTAAAGTACACTGGAGTCACAGCTCACAGCAACCTCCAGCTCTTGGGCTTAGGCAATTCTCTTGCCTCAGCCTCATGAGTAGCTGGGACTACAGGCACCTGCCACAATGCCCAGCTATTTTTTTTTGTTGCAGTTTTGCTGGGGCAGGTTCGAATCCTCCACCCTCAGTATATGAGGCCAGCACTCTACTCATTGAGCCACAGGTGCTGCCCCTATTTGGCCATCTTGACCTTCCCCATTTGCCTCTTGATATGATGTACTGAGAAGTGTACAACCTCACTCCTGTGGTATTCTTGCCATATGCATACCTGTAATCTAATCATTAGAAAATACCAGACAAACCCACAGTGAGGGACACTTCAAAGCACGCTCAGCTCTCCATATCCATGAGTTCTGCAACCTTGGATTCAACCAACCATGAATAGAAAGTATTTGGAGAAAAAAACTTCCAGAACAATATTTCATTGTTGCTGACTCCTCCTTGTATGCCAGTCTGATATGCTCCATCACCACGACCAGGAAAAAGCCAATAGTCAGGATAAATTCTTGAGGGGGGAACTGGATCATCACAGGCGGGACCACCAGAACCTCATCTATGGCAGCCAGGTAGTTACAGAGAAGGTGGGGAAGACACATGGCCACACCCCCTGTCAAGCAGCTTACTAGGGTCAGTGCTTTCTGGTAGGAAGCTGATGCTTTGTGGTTATCTCCAGGCCAGTGTGGCACACAGATAGGCAACAGACCAGGGCCCTCAACTTCACTTTCAGCCCCACAGGCATGTGGGGCTCCAAAGCTACAGAATCTGGGTGTTACACCAGGGTATCTGGTTCTTCCCAGGGCCCCATGGTGGTTGTGGTAGCTCTAATGACTTTCAGACCTTGCAAGGGTCTCACTACATGGTGTCTGGTTGGTTCCAGCTTCCAAGTGGGAATTCCCGCCACCTCCCATCACTACCCCTTTCTTCCCATCTTCTGATTCTCCTAAGTCATGAAATAATTATGGAAAAGAGATTTTTTTTTTTTAAGAGACAGTGTCTCACTTTGTCACCATTGGTAGAGTGCTGTGGCATCACAGCTCACAGCAACCTCCAGCTCTTGGGCTTAGGCAATTCTCTTGCTTCAGCCTCCCAAGTAGCTGGGACTACAGGTGCCCACTGCAACGCCTGGCTACAAAAAGAGAAATTATTAAATAGTTTTAAACTGCTAAAAGAATGAATATGAGAATAGTATGAATAGTATTAGAAAAGTTTTTAAATATTTAAGTCTTGTAGTTGCATTTTGGTTTTATAGTTTCCTTGTGTGTGTTCAAAGCATAAAAATAATAGCATGAAGAGTAAAACACAGTTTTACTGTAGAATGTACGATGTCATCCAAAGTAAAGCAGACAGAAAAGCAAAGCTGGAGAAAAACTATAGAATGTAATTAGTTAAAACGTTACTAATTCAACACATTGCTAATTCTTCACTGAAAGTTACAGTAGTCAACTTTCAAATACTTCCACTGTAAACAAAAAGGCTGAACCTATGGGAATTTCTGTCTGACTAAGTGCTTGGGAAATTCAGACCAGAAAAGCAGGTTGATTCAGAGAAAATCATAATAGAAACTAAATATGGGCCGCAAAATAAATCATCATTAAAAGTATGAATAAAAGCTGTTACGCTTTGCTGTTTGGAATCACATAGAATTTTAAAAACTATGCTTTAACTTATACATTGGCATATATAGAGTGTATAAACACACATATATCTATCCAGTGTAAAAGCTTGAGAAGGAGAGAAAAATATAAACAAGATAGAGAACAAAAACTAAAGAGACCTTTTTCTCCTAAAAACTGATGTATTCTTAGAGTAGTTTTCAAATTATTGGAGAAAAAGAATTTATATAAGATAGCTTAAGTTTCCTTTGTGTAGCCTGTCATATTATTTTATCATATTTTATGCACAGTATATACACTGTCATTTCCATATTTACTTTAGTTTTGATAATTAATCTGATTCCTTAAAATAAATGTAAAATTCTTACGATTCTACAATAGTGCAAAGTCTTGGCATAAATGATGCTGCAAAGTGGCAGTTCTGGAGGAAGACCCATTGCTGTGTTTTGCTGAGTGCCTTAAAAATGAGGTCTTCAGCTTTAGTTGCCTGGCCACGACCCAAAGAAATCATGGTCACATGATCGGTTGTTCCTTTGAGCTCCTGTGCCAATCTCAGGAGAACGTTGGTGAGGTCAATTCCTGTGTAACAAAGTGGAGAAGTACATAAAACTGTGAGCTTAATTTAATAACAACTAAACAGTGAGTTTAATTATTTCTTAAAAAACACAATTTTATTTAGTGGTGGTGTGAGAAGGTATAGCCATAGTGGAAAAAGTACAAGCTTTGAAATTAGAGCCCAGAGTTCAAATTTTGCTTCTACTACTTACTAGTTGGGTCACTATGTTTCCTAACATATGGGGATGATGATATCTAAAGATAGCCCCACCTGCTTGTTGCCCCCCCCCTGCATCTACTTATCTCTTCCTCCTCTGTCATCCTACCCTAGTGTCATTTGAGATGGTACCCAGCTAAAGCACTACATTTTTAGCCTTTCTTGTGGCTAGCTATGGGCATCTAAGTTTTGGGATTAGGTTGAGGCAGCACAAATTTGTTGTAAAAGTGATGTATAATACTTTGGATACCTCCTTAAAGGGAAGAGGTGTGCCCTCTGCTTCCTTCTATTGTTTAGGACATGGCTGTGATGGCCAAAGCCTTAGCCACTATTTGAGTGAAGTCTTCAAGAAATAAAAAGCACCTACTATTAGTGTGTCTGGCATATGGCCAGGTACTTTGCACAGAAATGACCCAGGTGAGAAAGACTCTAGGTAGAGGCACTCTGGACAAGGTTTTATGTCATGGGATCAAAATTTGAAAATGGTGAACCCTAAAGACACATTTGATTTGGAGACTATCAGGAACAGATAAATGAAGAAAATATTTTGCTTAGAAGAAAACATTTTACTTAGCATTTATAGAACAAAGACAAGAAAAAGAAAAAAAAAATTGGAGTCTTTTTTGGTTAGTTTATTTTAATTATTTGTGATTCATCGAGGGCACAAAGAATTAGGTTACACTGACTATATTTGTTAGATAAAGTCCCATTTGTAATTCTGTCCCACCCCCAAGAGTTGTGCCATACACCGTGATGCCCACCCCTCTCCCTATTCCTTTCTCCCTGCTCCCTTATTCCCCTACCACCTCTTGTATTAGCTCATTTATTGCCTTCATATTAGAATTGAGTACATTTGATTTTCTTCTCCATTCTTGTGATGCTTTACTAAGAAGAATGTGTCCCACCTCCACCTAGGTTAATACAAAAGATATAAAGTCTCCATCTTTTTAAACGACTAATAGTATTCCATGGTATACATATAACAGTTTGTAGGTCCATTCCTGGGTTGGTGTGCGTTTAGGTTGTTTCCACATTTTGGTGATTTTAAATTGAGCTGTGATAAAACAGTCTTGTTAGTGCAAATGGTTTTTTTTTTCTTCTCGGTACATGCCTAGTAATGGGATTGCAGGATCAAATGAATAGTC
Source organism: Loris lydekkerianus (assembly GCA_963574355.1). Lineage (NCBI taxonomy): Eukaryota > Metazoa > Chordata > Mammalia > Primates > Lorisidae > Loris > Loris lydekkerianus. Next base: position 7,884 of record CAUYPK010120618.1, read on the forward strand.
TGATTTGAGGATTCTCCATATTTCCTTCCAAAAAAGTTGTATTGGTTTTCAGTCCCACCAGCATTGTAAAGTATTCCCTTCTTTCCACATTCACTCCATCTGCAGCTTTGAGACTCTGTGATGTGGGTCATTCTCACTGGACTGAGGTGATATATCAAGGTAGTTTTTTTTTTTTATTGTTAAATTATATCTGTGTACATTAGTGCAATCACCTGTACCCATTCTAAGATGCACCAAAGATGTGGCCCCACCCATTACCCTCCCTCCACCAAATCAAGGTAGTTTTGATTTGCATTTCTCTGATGATTAGGAATGATGAACATTTTTCATATGTTTATTAGCCATTCTTCTGTCTTCCTTAGAGAAAGTTCTGTTCATATCTCTTGCCTAGTGATATATGGGATTGGTGGGTCTTTTTTTGTTGATTAATTTTAGTTCTCTGTAGATCCTATTTATTAAGCTTTTGTCCCATTCATAATATGCAAATATCTTTTCCTATTCTGAAGGTTGTCTATTTGCTTTATTGTTGTTTCCTTAGCTGTACAGAGCTTTTCAGTTTAATTGAGTCCCATTTGCTTATTTTTGTTGTTGCTGCAATTGCTACAAAAATCTTTTTCATAAAATCTTTCCCCAGGCCAATATCTTCAAGTGTTTTCCTCACACTTTCTTTGAAGATTTTTTTTCTTTTCTTTTCTTTCATTTTTTTTTTTTTGCCGGGGCTGGGTTTGAACCCACCACCTCTGGCATATGGAGCCAGTGCCTTACTCCTTTGAGCCACAGGAACCGCCCTGAGGATTTTTACTGTTTGATGCCTCAGATGTAAATCTTTTATCCACCTTAAGTCAATTTTTGTAAATGGTGAGAGGTGCAGGTCCAGTTCCAGTCTTTTACACGTGGTTATTTAGTTCTTCCAACACTGTTTATTTATTGAATAGGGGTTCTTTCCCCCAGTGTATGTTCTTGTTTGGTTATCATATCAAGGATCAGGTGGCTGTTAGATGTTAGTTTCATCTCATGGTTTTCTATTTGGTTCCAAATATCAAATCTCTATTTCTGTGTCAATACCATGCTGTTTTGATCTCCATAGCCTTATAGTATAGTCTAAGGTCTGGTAGGGTGATATTCCCAGATTTGTTTTTATTACTAAGAATTGTCTTGGCTATTTGGTTTTCTCTGGTTCCATACAAAATGAAGAATTATTTTTTCCAAATCTTGAAAGTATGATGATGGCATTTTAATGTGCATTGTGTTGAATTTGCAGATTGCTTTGGGAAGTACGTATATTTTGACAATGCTGATTCTTCCCAGCCAAAAGTCTGGTATGTTCATCCATTTGTTAATATCTTCTGGTATTTCTTTTCTTAGGGTTTCATAATTCTCTTTGTAGAGGTCCTTCACCTTTTTTGTTAGGTATATTCCTAGGTATTTCATTTTTTTTTTGGAAGCTACTGTGAAGGGAATTGTGTTCTTGATTAGGTTTTCTTCTTGGCTGTTATTGGCATATACAAAAGCTACTGATTTGTGGACACTGATTTTATATCCTGAGATGGTACTGTATTTTTTTTATAACTTCCAGGAGTCTTGTAGTTGAGTCTTTGAGGTTCTCTAAATATAAGATCATATCTTTGGCAAAGAGGGAGAGTTTGACCTCCTCTTCCCCCATTTGGATGCTCTTTATTTCCTTCTCTTGCCTGATTGTATTGGCTAGAACTTCCAGCACTCTGCTGAATAGTAGTGACAACAGAGAACAACCTTGTCTGGTTCCAGTTCTAAGTGGAAAAGCTTTCATTTTTACTCTATTCAGTATATTAGTAGCTATGGGTTTGTCATAGATAGCCTCCTTCAGTTTAATAAATGTGCCGGCTATGCATATATTATTAAGTGTTCTAATTAGAAAAGGATGCTTAATTTTATCAAATGCTTTTTCTGTATCTATGTAGAGGATCATATGGTCTTTGTTTTTGCTTCTGTTAATATGGTAAATTACATTTATGGATTTGTGTGTGTTAAACCAGCCTTGCATCCCTGGATGAAACCTACTTGATTGTGATGAATAATTTTTTTTTTTTTTTTTGTATTTATACCAATGTTTGACAGAGGTTATATATATTTTTTTAATTTTTAATTTTTTTATTAAATCATAGCTGTGTACATTAATGCGATCATGGGGCACCATACAGTGGTTTTATAGACCATTTGACACATTTTCGTCATACTGGTTAACATAGCCTTCCTGGCGTTTTCTTAGTTTTATTGTGTTAAGACATTTACATTCTACATTTACTAAGTTTGACATATACCCTTGTAAGATGCACCACAGGTGTAATCCCACCAATCACCCTCCCTCTGCCCACCTCCTCCCTCCCTCCCCTCCCTTTCCCCTTTCCCTCTATTCTTGGGTTATAACTGGGTTATAGCTTTCATGTAAAAGCCATAAATTAGTTTCATAGTAGGGCTGAGTACATTGGATACTTTTTCTTCCATTCTTGAGATACTTTACTAAGAAGAATATGTTTCAGCTCCATCCATG
>CAUYPK010120624.1:0-30738 GCA_963574355.1 Loris lydekkerianus
AAGATGAAATATTTGGGAGTTTATCTAACAAAGGACGTGAAAGATCTCTATAAAGAGAACTATGAAACTCTTAGAAAAGTAATAGCTGAAGATGTTAACAAATGGAAAAACATACTACACTCATGGCTGAGAAGAATCAACATTGTTAAAATGTCCATACTACCCAAAGCAACATACAATTTTAATGCAATCCCTATGAAAGCTCCACTGTCATTCTTTAAAGATCTCGAAAAAAATACTTCGTTTTATATGGAATCAGAAAAAAACTCAAATAGCCAAGACGTTACTCAGAAATAAAAACAAAGCAGGAGGAATCATGCTACCAGACCTCAGACTATACTATAAAAAAACTAATTTCTTTTGAATAAAATTTAAACTCATTAGCAAGGTGCTCAGGCCCTGTGACATGTGGCCCCATCTGGACATGTTGGGCCTCATTTCTTGTGATAGCACCTCTCCCCATTACCTTACCATCACACTTGAGAGCTGAGTAACCATTTCTCACAGCAGGCCTGGCCAAATGCTTCCCTGACCCCTTCTCTGTCCTTCAGGGCAGTTATTATACTGGAGTGCTTTCTTTTATACTCTTCTTCTGATTGAAATCAAATTCATCCCACACAGTCCTGGTCAAATTCCATTTTTCCTTTATCTTTTGAATTAGAATAAATTGTTTCTCCTCTCAATTATGCTTGTAGTATTCAAGGTAGCCTATCATGCAAAGCTTAGCTATTTACATATCAGCTTTTGCTACTGACATAAAACCTTACAGATCATGGATGTTCTGTAACCATGCATTGATGCAAAATGAGAATTGACCAGTTGATTTGACACAAACCAACCCTGCTCTTGTAACTTGAGATTTTAATCTATGAAACTTAGATCATCATTTTAAAAGATAAAAAATAAAATTATGAATTAAATTATCATATATGTAGTAAATATTTTAATGTTTTGGAAAATCATTAGTGAACCATCTATCTCAATGTTGCACATACAAAATTCTGTAGATGCTGAATATTGTTCTGTCAAAAATAGTCAAATTCTTTGGCCTAATTTGTGAGGCAGTAAGCAACCCAAGTGTGGCTTCTTTTTTAGCATAGCATACATTGCAATACCTTTTTTATTTGGTCTCTTTTAGACTCATTCACTTTTTAGGCATTCTAATATGGACTAGGGTTAGAGCTGGCAGACCCTTACCAAGCTGGGCAGTCAAGGCAACAGGGGAAACATAACAAGTTACTAAATACATATTATTAAATAAAACAAGAGCTGCCAGCTCCTTGGGTGAAAAATGCTTTTTCCTATAGTTCATCTTTAGAAGAAAGGCTAATGCAAATGACGTTTTACTAAATAACTCCATTCTGCAGTTATTCACATTACCCAAATTTATAAAAGAAAAAGTGTATGAGTTGCTTTTAACTGATACATTGGCCCAATAGCCCGTTATAACTCCTTTATCCCTTTTCTTGAGATATGTTATGATCCAGCACTCACCTATGTTTCTGTCCATGAGAACCTGAAATTAGTCCCCAGACGGGAAGAGCCTGGGAACATACTTGCCTCATTCTCTTTAGTTCTATAATTTAAGCGTTTCCTTTTCTTAGAAAGACCATCCATAATCACATTAAAATTTGTTTTCACAATGGAATAAATCACAAGTTTATAAATCAAGGCAATCAGCATGGATTACAAATAACATTCAAAACCTGCTGTGTACCTGCTATGAATCAGGCACTGTGCTAGGCTCTGGTTAGCCAATTGGAAAAAAATATAGGGAGTCCAGGTCAGGCATTAGTCTGAATGTAACTCAACCTCCCTGCAACATTTGAAATCATCCATTAATCTTTTGTTTTTGAAACATTTTGTGTCCGAAATGATTCTCATACTCTCTTGGGTTTCCATCCATTTCTGGCAGCTCCTCTGATTCTTTGATGGATACTCTTCCCTGTAATCACTAAGTGTTGTGATGACTCAACATTGCCTCTGTCCTGGGTAGTCTTGTCTAAACACAATGGCTTTAAACATCATCTATATGCTAGTGACTATGACAACTATTATATTCAGCCCCAACATTTTACCCAATGTCTCTAGAATTGCATAAACTATAAAAATATCCACGTGTCTCAGACTTAGCCCCACCAAACAGAACCCTTGATTTCTTTTCCACAAAGTAGACTGCCCTGCTCTACATCTATCCTGTCCTGAACAGTGGGCTCACTATTTACCAGGTTGCTCAGATTAAAAAAAAAAATCTAAGTGTTTTCCTTGATTTTTCTCTTTTAGCAGCCCGTCAACAAGTCTGTCAACTACAAATATTTCTTTCTGCATCCAGAACTCTGCCTTAGGTTAATAAACTAAGTTCACCTCTCCACTGGAATATTGTACTAGAAAACAGAAGTTTAGAGATTTTAGATTTGATGGAAAACAGATGAAATAGTATGATAACTTATATTTTCTCAATAAAATATAAGTCATACTGAAGAGTGAGGAGATAAGGGTTGACTCTGAAATCACTGAAAAGTGTGACAGGGGAAGAGGTGCTTCAATACATGTGAGGGTTGCAGTGGAGAGAGACGGAGGAGCGGAAGGAACAGAATGAGCCTTAGGGAGGAAAGGACTTTGCTGGAGGAAAGGGACCTAATCTAGCAATGGAAATGGGAAACCAAGAAGTGTTCACTGTCCTTCTTTTCCTGAGGTTCAAATAATGTAAAAATATAGACAGCCTCCTTCTGAGTGGGCCACAGAATACCCAATTCCCAACTAGGTTAGAAAACTGGAGGGTGTTGCCCTCCATGACAATGTAATAGTCATTGACTGCATGGGCTTTAGACAAAGACATGTTGGACTCAGATTATGGTACTTCTATTTACTAGCAGTGTAACATTGGGCAAGTAATTAAATTTCTCTAAACAGTATTCTTCACCTGTGCAAGGTGAGTATAAAAGCACACACTTCAACATGGAATTTTATTTCTCTAAATCTCAGTTTCTAAAGGTGCTTACTTCATGTAATTTTGAGAACTAAATGAGTTGACGCATGTCTAATACTTAGCATAGTGTCTAGAATGGAGGAGTTGCTCAGTAGATAGTAGAAATTATCATTTTTATTATAAGCACAATTATAAATCTATTGAAATCTCCCTCCTTAACATTTTTCTGATTTCATTCTGCAGCTGACATCTCATTTATAACCTACAAAGGGTCTCGGTACTTCATAAACATTATATATAAATATATGTCATATATATATATATATAAAATGTATAAAATACATATGCTTATAAATATATATACACAGACATTTATACATTTCATAGTCATTTCTGTCCTGTTTAATGCATTGGTTACATTAAGGATTTTTTTAGAACATATGTGTCATATTTAATCACTATATCCCCTAACCTAACTTCCTCAGGGCTGGACCACCTTACTATAAAGATGATAGAGGAAAATGAAATGAGGAGCTCCACCCTTTATGCTCTAAGATACTGCCAGAACATGGCCCATGAAGTAAAACACTGTCTCTTCATATGTGTCCTGGCCCAGCTGTGGCTGATGGGAAACACTCATCAGACTCAGACCCGTATTCCACTGTGTGGCCTGATATAGTATGGAGTGGATTTCTCTATAGGTATTAAACTCTCAACTGTAGATAAGCTCAGGGTCACTTTGTTCCATACAGGTGGAATGTTATCCTACCATAGCTTTTTGGAGGTTTGAGATGTCATCGCTTTCCTTTCTACCCCTAGAGGTCTGAATCAATATAGAGCAGATGCGTGGCAGTATCTGAATTACAGTCTGTCTTTATTTTGGGCTCTCTGAGACAATCAGTCCCCACGCTAGGGCTGGCCTCTCCTTACTTCCCTGCTGCAGATGGAGGACAGAGGCAGAGACCTTGTTGAATATCGCTATGCTGAAGATGCAGAGATGGGAAGGTCTGGGGATCTCACTTGGCCTGAGTGTGGCTTCTGCCATAATGGAGCCAGGGTCTCTGGCAAACATGAACCAATCTTCATCAGACTTGTCAAGTAGCCACTCCTCCTCATAAGGGCAAAAGCTATGCTTGGGTAGAGAAACAGAAACTTCAAGCAATCATTTCACTACCATTCCCTCCTGAGGGCTGGAGAAGATAAATGGTAAAGACTCTTTCACCCTTACTATTCCACCCTCAGAAGTACTATTTTTGATGCAATTTTAATATTTTTTGAAAAGTAGATGGGTAGTTAATGTTACCAGTGTTAAGCAGTATGCAGATAACTTAAAATTGTTTTGCAAACTCTCTGTCATACAATTGCTTAGCAACAAACACTGGTACTAAATTTAGATGTGAGTGTATTTGTTATAGTCCTGAATGGGGATGGATAGTTTATAATGCTGATTTAATTCTAAGAAAAGAAAGACTCTCTAGACCTGGAAAGTTTATTATACTTAAAGTTTTTATGATGCTTCCTTTGCAAAATATGTCTGCAATTAGAAAGTGAAATTGATTTTCTAGTCTAAGTTATCAAAGGACATTTATTTTCATCAGCTTGGGAAAGAATTATCTGTAGCCATACAAATTCTATTACAGCCTTGAAACCAGCAACAGTTTACCAAAATTGGGTTAAGGGAGCAGACTTAGGTGGCATTAGATACAATGTATTGGTTGTGTTCTTTTAGCTTAACTAGGTAGACCTTGATGTAGTCTTGCTCTAGCCTTTAACATTATCTTCCTTCAAGTGCTTTTCTAGTGGGCAAAAAGAGCCTCTTGGGTGAACTTAATGCACTATTCATCTCTTACTGAAGTCAGTGCTTACCTTTTAAAGTTGTAGCCCAGTAAACAGTAACTACATCCTTAGGGGCTTAAAGGAAATATATTAATAACAGCTTGTGTCTCAGAGGGAATAGAAATCTGACTTTTAGTGCTGCTTCTTTTGAATGCATTTTGAGGTTGCACTTTGGTGAGTTACATAGATGTGTGTTATTGGTAATTATCACACTGGTAATGACTCATGATAGTAACAGAACCATATAATATATATCATTCAGTGTTATTTTAAAGCAGGACACCAAACACTGACTTAGCAATCAGAATAAGGACTTCCCTTTCCTAAGTAGCAATTCTCAGTGGATAAAGACACTTTCTTTATACAACATTATCAAAAGATGTTGTAGTCAACTTGTAGGTTATCTGCTGGATGATGATCTGTTTTGGGAGCAGTTATTTGAAACATATTCACAGTGTCTAACAACTGGTATTATTCTAAAATGCCAGCCAGCCAGGCTTGATATGCTCATATAAGCTCAGGTTGTGTGCAGGATATTCACCTTAAGTAAAACCAAAGAACTATAGTACCTGGTTGGGTGCCATATTTTAAGGCAAGGTTAGCTCAAGCAGATTTGTTTCCTTTTAATGGCTATCATGTTATGAAAACTAGCTTAGGTCAAGGCCAAATACTGTTGAGGGATCCACCTGGTTCAGATATACATTAATATTTTAGAGGCTTCACTTGACTCGGGTATTTATTAAGGCAACAAAGAATAAATGGAAAAATATGTACAAATAATGTGATAAAAAGGTCAACTTAATTTGAAGGCAGTGCTAACAACTGTCCTTCCTCAGTCAGAAACTGGAGGAAGGCTTAAGTAGGACTGATCCATAGAACGGGTTGTGGTTCATACTTGCCTGCTTTAACATTTCTGCTAATCCTGTCGCAAACACATATATATATAGTTTTGTTTGGTTTATATTTCTTTTCTTTCTTTCTTTTTTTTTTTTGAGACAGAAACTCACTATGTCACCTTCAGTAGAGTGCTGTGGCATCATCACAGCTCACAGCACCCTCAAACTCTTGGGCTTAAGCGATTCTCTTGCCTCAGCCTCCCAAGTAGCAGGGACTATAGGCACCCACCCGCCATAACACCCACTATTTTTTTAGTGCAGTTGTCATTGTATTTTTAGCAGGCCAGGGCCAGGTGGCCAGATTTGAACCCGCCAACTGTGGTGAATGTGGCCAGCACCCTAACCACAGAGCTACAGGCGCTGAGCCGTTTTTTTTTTTTTTTTTTTTTTTTTTTTTTATTTCAGCTGTGTGCATGCCACTCTGTTGTCTTTCTGGAATAAAATTAGATATGGTCATGGCAGGGTTTTCTCTGTTCTGTTGATGATTGCCCAATGCTTAGTCCTTAACATGTAGCCGTCTTCCAGCTCAATCACGCTGAATTCAGGGTCCGTCTGCACTGTTTTCACCTACTCTTCCCTTTTACAGATAGTCGTTCACTTGCCAATTTACGTGCATTACACCTTTGTAAAGGAGCCAGTTATATAACTCCGTGTTCCCATTTCCTTATTTATTAATAGATATTATGGTTTTTTCAAATTTCTTCCCATCCTCAGCTTCTAAATGAGAAAACAGCTGAAGTCAAACAAATAGCACAGGTGACACTGCTTGCATACGGTAAGTAAATGATAGGCTCCCAAACTTTAGTGGTTCTAACACAATACATTGTTATTTATTTCTCACTAGGAGTTGGTGGTGGGTAGGGTTGTGCTCCACATGGTAACTCAGGAATGTAGACACTTTCTGTCTTCAAGCTCTGACCTCTTTTTTTTTGGGGGGGGGGGCAGGGGGGTATTCATTGAGGGTACAAAGATCCAGGTTACACTAATTGCATTTTTTAGGCAAAGCTTCTTGGTTTTCAGAATCCGCATCACCACCAGCAAAGGAGGAATGAGGAAATGGTCATTCATGGGAGGTTTATGTGGGCAAGACCTGAGAGGAGCACCTGTCCCTTTGGCTCATATTGAAGTCAAACGATGGCCACACCTAACGACAGAGCAGGGTATCTGTGTGCCCAGGAAGATGTGGGGTGAACACCAACACTCTCTGCTACACTGATGCTGTAAATAAAATTCTACATGAATTAAATCAGAGGCATAATTTATGTAAAATAAACTTTTCTAGGAAGATCATTTATAGGCCTACAAATAAGAAAGACTGGGACTATCCAGTGCTTAAAGATGTTTCTTAGTTGAGTGAACTCATTTCTTTCCACCATGTCATCACCACTTCTCTCGGGCTTCAATCAAATTAAAGACAGTTCACTTTTCTTTTTTAATCTAAGCTTCTGATTCTGCTAGTTTTAAGAAAAACTGAAAAACTGCTTTATGGGTCACCTCAAAGTAGTGTAAAGGACTCAGAGTCATTAAATATATCTTCAGTAGAAATGCTAGTGACATAGTAGAATAGCTCTACCTGAGCCCTGAACCTTTCAAAATTCTATTACTTACAGAACTGATTCCCACTTGTTAGAATTCCCACTTGATTCTCCCTTCCTGTTGTTAGTGATTATTTCTTCCAAACTTGATGTATTTTGCCATTGTCAAACTTGCAATGGAGAAAGAAATTATGTGTTGGTTCTTTTGCATTGTGTTCTTGTATCACCCTACTCATTTGGAGATGACAAGTTTTTTTTTTAATGTGGCATATTCTAAAAGGCACTAGACAGGGAGAAGCCAAAACTTCAAGTGTTTATTCAAATCTACTTTAACTGTACTAGGTTTGTGTTAGGAATAATGAACTAACTTAATGTATATTTTCTTGTGGGTAGAATATTAAAATTTCATGAAGTTAATATTTGCTTAAATAAGTAGATATATATAGATGAGGGAGGAATTCTTCATATCCCTTTAAAACATAGTCTGTTTTTGTAGAAGCCACTAGATATGATAGGAAAATGGTTTGGACTCAGCCTCCGAGACTGCTTAAAGCTAGGAAATGATCTTTGGAGTCTAGATCTCTGTGTTTTACAGATAAGGAAACTGAATGTTGATGTCTTTAGATACATTATCTCTTTGAAGATTTTATTTGTAGGGAAAAAAGGCAAATTGTAATGAATTTCTTGGACAAAGCAAAATGCATGAGCATATACCAACTCTTGGGGATGGGTCACAATTATAAGAGGGATTTTACCTAACAAATGCAATCAGTGTAACTTGGTTCTTTGTACCCTCAGTGAATCCCCAACAACAACAACAACAACAACAACAACAAAAAAAAAAAAAAAAAAAAAAAAAAAGCAGGTGCATGCTTTGAGATTAGTGGTTCTTAAACAGCACTGTCCATTTGAAATATAACATAAACCACACGTGTGATTTTAAATGGTTCACATGCTGCCTTAACAAAGATAAGGAGAAACAGGTTTGCACAGTTCAGACTAGCCACATTTCAAGTGTTCAACAGCTAAATGTATCTACCTAGTGACTATACCAGCATCTCTGAAACCATCAGGATAGTTTTAACTCGATAAAATAATGTGGCACATTCTTCAATCCCCTAAATACAAATTGGAGATTTCTGGAGGAGGCAGGGCACTCTTAAAATAAGAAACGGTGATTTCCATGATTTTCTTTGTTATGTTAAGCAACCCAGGTCTGGCTTTAGGTAGAATGCAATATTGTAGCATTTATCAAGCAGAAAGATGGCTAGAATTCATATAGTAGCAGTTGAAAATGTCTAATTCTTTCTACAGTAGAACATTTCCTCTTTTCCAATAGAATTTCACCGTGAAGTCATACCATGCATAGAAATGAGTAGCATTCATTAATCCTGAAATTATATCAAGATAAGAGGGAATGGAAAGGAAAAGAAAACAAGTCTAAAGCATTTGCTTTTGTTGCATTTCAAGATCAATTTCATGTTAAAAACAATTCATAAGAGAGCAGACATAATGATTTTCATAATGATCTTCTCACCGTGATTATACTTATTAACTTTAAATAGTGACATGCTCTGGGCTCGTTACAGTCAATTGGCAGACAAAAGCCCATGCATCTTCCAGGATAGGGAAACATGGCAATTTATGGATAATTTTCTGACACACTTAAGCACATCACTTAGTGAGATCATACCTGAACGCTGCATATACAGAGAATAAAACTTCATTATTGTAGACTCACACGATTTAGAATTTATGATTATTTTTTTTTCTAGTTTTGGATTCTTTTTCTTTTTTAATTTCAGATTCATGCTAGAGTACAAGCAACTAGGTACAATATTTGCATCTGTAAGGTAGAGTATCTCTTGTTGTGTCCCACACATTGTGCCCATTGAGTGGGAGCACACCAATCCCTTCTCTTCCTTCCCTCTTTCTCCCCCCTCCTCCCTCATTCTTTCTCCTCCCAACTTGAATAGAACTTTTTCTCTTATGTGAGCGTGTATCAGATCCTCTACTGGCTTCATATTAGCATTGAGTACATTGGATATTTGCTTTTCCATTCTTGTGGTACTTTTCTAAGAAGAACATGTTTCAATGCCATCCAGTTTAATACAAAAGATGTGATGTCACCATCTTTTTTATGGCTGAATAGTTTTCCATGGTGTACATATACAACAGTTTGTTAATCCATTTCTGGGTTGATGGGCATTTAGATTGTTTACACATCTTGGTGATTGTAAGTTGAGCTGTGGTAAATAAACTAGTGCAAAATGTCTTTATGATAAAATGATCATTTGTCTTCTTGGGAGATGCCTCATAATGGGATTTCAGGATCAAATGGGAGGTCTAATTTGAGTTCCTTGAGGATTCTCTATACTTCTTTCCCTAGAGGCTGTATTTGTTTACATTCCCACCAACAGTGTCAAAGTGTTCCCTCCACACCCATGTTAGTATCTGTAACTCTTGGACTTTGTGATGTGAGCTAATCTTACTGGGGTTTGGTGATATCTCAGGGTGGTTTTGATTTACATTTATCTGATGATTGGGGGCAATGAGCATTTTTTCATGTGTTTGTTATCCATCATCTTTCTTCATCAGAGAAGGTTCTGTTCATGTCTCTTGCCAAGTGATAGATGGGATTGTTTGCTCTTTTTTTGTTGATTAACTTGAGTTCTCTGTAGATTCTAGTTATCCACCCTTTGTCAGATTTGTATCATTCAAATATCTTTTCCCATTCTGAAGGTTGTTTGCTTTAATTGTTGTATCCTTAGCTGTTCAAAAGCTTTTCGGTTTAAATAAGTCCCGTTTAAATTGTTTATTTTTCTTGTTTTTTTGATGGCTGCTGAAATCTTCTTCATAAAATCCTGACATCTTCAAGAGTTTTCCCTACACTTTCTTCTAGGATTTTTATTGTTTCATGTTTTAGATTTAAATCTTTTATCCATCTCGAGTCAATTTTTGCAAGTGGTAAAAGATGCAGGTCCAGTTTCAGCCTTTTTTACATGTGGATATCCAGTTCTCCCAGCACCATTTATTGACTAGGGATTCTCTTCCCTAGTGTATGTTTTGGTTTGGTTTATCAGAAATCAAATGGCAAGTAGAGACTGGTTTCATCTCTTGGTTTTTTATTCAGTTCCATATGTCTATGTCTCTATTTTTCATGGTGCCCATACCATGCTATTTTGATCATGTGGACCTGAAATATAATCTAAAGTCTGGTAGACTGATATCTCCAGATTTGTTTTTATTACTAAAAATCGCCTTGGCTGTTGTGGTTTTCTGAAGTTTCCATACGAAATGAAGAACTACTTTTTTCCATTTCTTCCAAGTATGTTGTTAGTATTTTAATCCCCATTAAAATTGCATTGAATCTGTAGATTGCTTTGGCAAATATAGACATTTTAACAATGTTGACTCTTTCAAGCCCAAGATCGTGGTATGTTCTTCCATTTGTTGATGTCTTCTGCTATTTCCTTTCTTAGGATTTCATAATTCTTTCTGTAAAGGTCATTTACCTCTTTTGTTAGGCATATTCCTAGGTATTTTATTTTCTTTGAAGCCACTGTGAAGAGAATTATAATTTATAATAGTTTTATAGAAATTGAATTAGCAAGATATATCTTCAAGCATTGTAAGTATAAGGGCTTTTATATCTGACACTTTTGGGGTCAAATTTCAAACCTGGCGCATATTGTATGATCTAAGACAGTCTCTTCACTTCTCGCAGTTTTACTTTCTTGCCTAAAGAATATGGAAGAAATAACATTGACTTTATGGCAGACATTGTCATTCTTGTCTTGTCTAGGCTGGCTTCTTTCCTGTCCATTCAGGACATGTCCAGAGCCATGATCTCCCATCGTCACCTGGAGCACAGTCAAAGTTATGTCATCTGGAGCTGGATTGCTTTTCTAGCTGCCTGGCTCTTCTGCTTAGCTAGTTGTGCCATTTGGGGCTATTCACTTGCCACTTAGTCTTTTCTCTGTACTTCACTTTTACAGGCAGGAATAATAATTGTGTCTACCTCCACTGGGAGTCAGCCTTAAATGGAGTATAAGTGCTTAGGGCACAGCCTTGCACATAAGTGGTTATTTTCACAAGGTATCTATCTTTCTAGCTCCCTGTGACTCTCTGCCTAAGATCCTCCCACACACCCCTCTCGTATATTACTTTCAGGGCGGAATTAGTATCTTAGCATGGTAGGTCCTACCTACCTCTCTATTCTTGTTTCCTTTCTCCCCCCAACACAATCTGTACATTGGTCAAAATAAAAACTACTTACAGTTCCTAGGTCTGCTGTGAAATAGCTCCATGGTTAAGTGAATGAGGGTTTGGAGGAGTCTACCTGGACCCAAGCTGGACTTTATTACCTGCCTGTTCTGTCACCATGGAAGTTACTTCAGTGTCTCTGAACCTGTTTCATCACAGTTTAGAAATGAGATGAGGATTAAATAAAGAGCTTGATGCACTGCTAGCACATAGCAAATTCTTAGTTATGTCCTCCCTTTGAACAAAAAAATCTTTCTGCTTATCTTTATTGAAATTTTGCTTGTCTTTTTTTTTTGTGTGTGTGGAACCAAATGATTTTTATTTTTTTTTATGATATAATTTTTCTTTATCCTAAATTTTGCTTGTCTTTCAAAACAGAGTTTAAGTTTTGTCTCCTTAACACAATCTATTTTCTCTCTTACTTGATTCCCTGCATGTAACTTTCTGTGTTAGCATTTATCACTCTACACCATACTTGTTAGTTTGTTTAATATGTTTCCCTCACTGGCCTGGGAAGGCAGGCAACCTGTCCCTGTCATTTTTGTGTCTTAAAGCTTAACGTAGAAGTGCTGTTTAGCAAATATTTTTTGAAGAAAATAAAACAGTTTTGAGGATTAAGGGAAATAACTTACTATATGCTAATAACTATTTAGCATATAGTAAGAACTCAGTAATTTCTCATTTCTTTTCTTTCCCTTAGAATTTACCTTTGGGTATTTATGTCATGTGGAGAAGGATTTTAAGATTTATTGAAAATATTAAGAGTTAGTAAATAAGAATCCTGCTTAAAGAATGAGTACTCTCTATCTGGTTTCTCTTTGGATACGTGTTTGAGTATGAGATTAATGATTGCAATGGTTTGGTCCAGCAGATTAAAATTATTTAATATGAAGTGTTTTTTAACCAGTGAATGTTGAAGTAATATTCATGCAATTTAAAAAACACGGTCATTTACATTTAAGCCCACTCACATGAAAATTGTAATCACTGCTATGTAGTGATCACCTGTATATCAGGCACTGTACTGAGAACTTCACAGAACGTGTTTTATTTAAGCCATACCAGTTCTCTGTCAAGAAGGCAGAATTATTGTCCACATTCTATGCATGAGCAATCTGAGGCTTAGAAAAGACAATTGAGGCAGTCAGTTACATAGTCTAGACCAGGGAGGAGGTCAGATTTTGAGAAAGGATTTTATGTAACATTGGAGTTGTCGTGTATGTGGATACCAACATTAGCAAGCTTGGAGAATGTCAAAACTTTGTGTGGAACATAGGTCATATGCGGGTAAATCTTCTCTTGAGAGGGTTGTAAGGAAGACAGATGTTTTGAGCATGAGCAGGGACCTAATCACAGTCATGTATCACTCAATGATGGGGATACATTTTGAGAAGGATATGAGGTGATTTTGTGATTGTGCGAACATCTCACCGTATACAGATGACAACCTCTGTTTTCATATGCCTATTACACACCTCGGCTATGTGGTATGACCTCTTGTTGCCTGAGCTATAAACCTGTATAGCCTGTTACTTTACTGATGATTGCAAGCAATTGTAACAGAGTGGGATTTGTGTATCCAAATGTATGAAAACACAGAAAAGGTAGAATAAAAATAAGGCATAAGACAGTGGTTCTCAACCTGTGGGTCGTGACCCCTTTATAACAATGAAAGTACATCCTGCATATCAGGTATTTACATGACGATTCATAACAGTAGCAAAGTTACAGTTACGAAGTAGCAACAAAAATAATTTTATGGTTCGGGGTCACCACAACATGAGGAACTGTATTAAAGGGTCACGGCATTAGGAGGCCTTAGGAAGCTTGAGAACCACTGGCATAAGAGATAGGAATTGGTACACCTCTCTAGGGCCCTTCCCTGAAGGGAGCGTGCAGAACTGGAAGTTGCTCTGGGTGAGTCACTGAGTGACTGGTAGGAAATAGGACATCTGTTCCTTTTTGCTCCTCAGCCTTCTGTCTCCCTGTTAGTAACCGTTTCTTGATTTCCTTCTGGGGCCCATTCCTTCCTATTTTTAGTTCATAGAGCCCTAGCATTGGAACTCATAACTTTTCTCTGAGGTCATTAGAATGGTGCCTTTTCCTGGACATGAGGGCTGGTGCTAGGTTTGATCTGTTTCTGAAGCAAGTCAAATTAGGTTTTGTATTTTTCTTTTGGTCCTGGGAATATTGGTCAAGGAGTTCACTTTTCTATTGTGCAAGGGAGTCTGGAAGAATACGACAAGAAGTGGTTATGTCCATTTCCTGATCACAGGGGAGAGGCTGTCTGAAAATGTAGCCAGCACACAAGAGTCGAGGCTGACCCAGAGCCTGCTGATGCTGTTGGAGCTTCTGTATTCAGCCCTTCTAGAAGTCACAGCCACCTAGTTTTGTTTAATCTCACTTAATCAGTTTTCATTGTTTTCTGACAACATGCTAACTGCTGATGTGGTAACTCAGCTTTTTTTGTTTCTATTTTTCTTGTGAAGAAAAGCAGTATGAACTCCTACATTCTAATGGGGGAAATCTTTGTATTTTTTATGAGACTGAAAGATATTTGGTGTGAAGACTGTGGATCAGGCGATCAAGGTTCTTATTATTAAGATGAAGGGAGGACAGTGTTTTAGAAGGAAAAATAATTAGCAGATTTGACTACAAATTTACATTGTTTTTCTCTCAGGCATGGCCAAATTATTATCAATTTCAACAGATGTGTTCTTGAATGAGGATTATATGTTATTTACTTAAAAAGTTACTTACTGTGTAAATGCATATGTGGGATTATCAGCTGCTTTTCTCTCCCCCGCTACAATCGGGAACCTTTCAGGTCAGCAATAAAACAGTCACCACTTTGCATCATTTACACCATCCTTAAAACCGGTAGGGCTGTGTTCCTTGCTCCTGGCTGTTCGAATTAAAATATCCTTTCCCTCTTCTTTAGAATGGTGCTGTTTTGATTCCTTATCAGCTCCCAGCTGGATTGGAAGGCCCATAGTCTAATCACCCACATAGGCAGGAAAAGTTGTCACGTTTTGTCTCTGGCTGATAGGAAATAGAACACAAACATACTCAAAGGAGTTGCCCTTTGGGTATGATTAAACCAGTGACTAATTCAGATTGTTCCCTAAATTGTATTATCTTGAGCAAAACACTCTCCATCCCTTGACATTGCAGATTATAAGTACTGGAGAATAAAGAGGAAAATAGTGGCTCCCAAAAGCTTTTTGTATCATGACATATATAGAAATGATAGTATTTGATAGGCACATGGGAATAAATAGATGAGGCTGATCACTGCTGAAGGTGACCCAGCTAAGCAGAGGGGATCAGTGCACCTGACACTACTCCTGGCACTTTGCGTGGGAAGTTCCTGAATTTGCAAAACACATGAGCTGGCTTTTTCCTTGCTCTGCCATTAAACCCCACAATGTCCATGGGGCATTCTCCTTTTATCCTGGTGTTTAGATCTGCATCCCTAAATGATGAGGAATCTAAGATCTAGTCTAAATATAAATTTCATTTATCAGACATTTGTATTGAAGCATTATCAGATATAATAAACGGAGGTTTATGATATATACTGAGGCTTTAAGCATGAAAGTGTCAACAAGAGCTCATGAATTATATGTGTTTAATTACTGCCAATAGAACTCACCTTTAAGCAAAAATACATGCCTTTAAGATACATACATGACTGTATATGATGAACATTGGCAGGGACTGACCTAATTATTGAAAGATTATTCACAGAATTTCTGAGCTAAAAGGAATAGTTGAAACCCTTCAGTCCTCAAATAGGAAAGATTCTCTTAAAATCACTAGAGTGTATTAACAAATGCAACATTGGGTATGCTTAGAGCCAGCTCAGCATATAAATATATACTATGTACATTATTAACCAGCCTAACACTCCTTAGTCAAGTCTTTCATCATACAGAACTAGAGAAAGTATAGTCCCAGTGGTGAGCTCCCTCATCAAGAGCAAGTGTTGACCATTCAGGGGACAGGGCAGCCCTAGTTTTACCAGGGAGGGAATTGAGGGGAAAATTATTCAGGGAGTAAGGAAGTTGAAGTTGCCAGTAGGGGATGTTCATTGTTTTGTTTATTTATTTATTTTTATTAAGTCATAAATACATAGATCATGTATACATTAATGCATTTATGGGGTACAATGTGCTGATTTTATAAACAATTTGGAATGCTTATATCTAACTAATGTATCCTTCACCTCATTTACTTAATTATTGTGCTAAGACATTTATACTCTATACTTAATAGATTAGATGTGTGCCCTTGCAATATGCACCATATTACCCTCCCTCCATCAGACCTCCCTCCTCCCCTCCCATTCCTCTCCTCTTCCTTCCTTCATCCTGGACTAGGTTATGATTTATCTTTCACATGAACGTGTGAGTAATTGTTAATTAGTTCCATAATAGTACTGAGTACATTGGATACTTTTCCTTCCATTCTTGAGATACTTTACTAAGTAGGATTTGTTCCAGCTTCATCCATGTAAACATAAAAGAGGTAAAGTCTCCATCTTTTAAGGCTGCATAATATTCCATGGTGTACATGAACCATTGAGCTCCCTAGTGGGATATTCGTTCTTTTGGGAAAATCCAGAGTCCAAAGGAATCAACAGTCAACATTCTTAGTCCATAAGGGAGGTTCAAGTAACGAAATGGATCACAGTGAAGAGGATTTTGGAGTTGGGCAGGCGGACCAAGAGAGAAACACTGAGTAAGATAGTTAGAATACCATCATTTATATATATATAAAATTATTATTTGTATTTTTTTTTATTGTTGGGGATTAATTGAGGGTACAATAAGCCAGGTTACACTGATTGCATTTGTTAGTAAAGTCCCTCTTGCAATCATGTCTTGCCCCCAGAAGGTGTGGCACACACCAAGGCCCCATCCCCCTCCCTCCTTCCCTCATTTTTAACACGCTGAAATGGTTTATTGGGTGGGTTTGCCTTAGGCTTTGGTCAGGGTTAATCCATGAAGTAAAGGCTTGAGCTAGATCTGAGATCCAGAGGCATAACTCAGGGGGTTGGGACCAACTTAGGCCTGATGTTCCCTGTAACCATATGCTGGATTTCTTTCAAATCTGAGGCAACTGAAGGAAGATGTTTTCATCTCAAAACTTCATGGCATCTTATACATTTTAGGACAGTGGATTAAACCTCAAAATGAGGCAGAGTGTAAATTTAGTTAAAAGCAGTCAACTCCTTCTAAAATAAATTGATAATTTGGAATTAGAAATATAGTTACAGTTCTCTCAGGGAATGATCTGTTTTTGCTCTCTACTTCTCTTCCTCTTTTAGCATTTGGGAGTTTACATAGATGGAGCTGGAACACATCCTTCTTAGTAAAGTATCTCAAGAATAGAAGAAAAAATATCCCATTTTCTTACTCAGTACTTTTATGAAACCAATTTACAATCACTCACACTTTCATATGAAAAATAGATCACAACTGTGGCCCAGGATGAAGGAGGGAGGAGGGGGGATGGGAAAGGAGGGGCGAGGTCAGATTGAGGGAGGATGAATGGTGGGATCATACCAATGATGCATAATGCAAGGGTACATGTCAGGTCTATTAGTATAGAGTATAAATGTCTTAACACAATAATTAAGTCAAGGAGATGAGGTATATATTAACCAGTATGATGTAAGCATTCTTAATTCTATATGAAATCAGCACATTGTACCCCATAAGAGCATTAATGTATACATGATCTATGTGTTTATGATTTAATTAAAAAATAATAATAAGAAGAAGAAATATAGCTACAACAGAAGCTTCTCATTCCCTAAGCAAACAAATTCAGTTTGAGGGTTTCCTTTTTTTTAATGTGTTCAGTCTTTTAGGAGAGATATCACAAGAAGGGAAACACAGCAAATAAGTCAGCATGTAGTAAGAATAACACACAAGACTTGAGTATTAGATGCTAATCTCTTTGAAGGAAGCTGTCAATCACTTAAGTGTGGTTTTACATCTATGGCCTCTCAACACACACACACACACACACACACAGAGACACACACAAACCCACCTCTGATTAATCTAATCACCTCCTAACTGAGTCATTCTAGCTCTTGGAGCATGCAACTGAAAGTACCCTATTGTAAACGTTACTTAAAAATAGTACACCTTTTGGGGGTGGGTTAGGTAAGAGGGTCCTTATCTAACAAAAGCAATCAATGTAACCTGTTCTGTGTATCCTCAATGAATCCTCAGCAATAAAAAAAATAAAAGAAAATTTAAGAAAACCCTAGAGATGCCATTGCTGGTTGATCTGCCTTTCAATACGTAAAAAGTACTTCATAATTAATTAATTAATTAATTAAACAAATAAAAAAATAGACTATTTTACAAAAATGTATATCGTTTTAAGTAAATAAAATGCCTCTGTGGATAAAGATTAATGAAGAAACAGTATGAATCACCTCATTTATAGACAACCAAAGCATTTTAGAACTAGAAGGAGACTTGGATATCAGTTCTCTTATTTAAGGGTCAGGATACTGCTGGGAAAAGACTTGCCCATAACCTCCTAATAACCTAATGAGGCTGAGAACCTAAGTTGCCCAAGTTTTCATTGCTCTATAAGGTCTCTCTGGAGTATTTGGATAGTTTCACAGCTATTCTGTCTGTCTAAATGCTACTATATATACTAATACTCTGGTGATAGAGTGATAAATATGATTTACATAGCAGTTTTCCCATTTTTCAAGTAATTGTCAGTGTTGTTTTCCAATGTTTCTCAGAATAGACCTTTAGGAAGATATTGACTTCAAACTTATTTTATAAATGATGAAACTGGGATTAAAGCAGGGTGTAACTTGCTCATGGTTGCACTACAAAGACATATTAAACCTCGGATTCAAATGCAGAGTCTTCGCATACAAAATGCATTATTTTTCCAGAGCATTGATCATAAAAGCAACCATATATATTAATCCAGCTTGTGATTCTTTTGCAAGTAAACGATCAAGCTATTAATCATTCCCTTGATAAAATAGATATAAACCATTTACATATTAAACAAACTGGGACAGAACATGGGATCACCCCATAATTCACTCTGAAGTCCTTGCCCAACCAAAAATATATCAGATTTCTAAAAGCAAGGATGTGATGATTAAAACAAAACAGAAGCTGGGTGTCTGTGGCTCATGCCTATATTCTTAGTATTTTGAGAGGTCGAGGTGGGTGGATTGCATGAGCTCAGGAGTTTAAGATGAGCCTGAGGAAAAGTGAGGCCCCATCTCTATTAAAAATAGAAAAACTAGCTGAGCATTGTGGTGGACACCTGTAGTTTCAGTTCAGGAGACTGAGACAAGAGATTGCTCAAGCCCAAGAGTTTGAGGTTGCTGTGAGCTATCATGTCTTGGCATTCTACCAAGGGTGACAAAGTGAGACTCTTATAAGTAAATAAGTAAATGAATGCCCTCAATGAATCTCCAGCAATAAAAAAAATAAAAAATAAAAAAAATATTTAAGAAAACCCGAGAGATGCCATTGCTGGTTGATCTTCCTTTCAATACATAAAAAGTATTTCATAATAAATAAATAAAATAAACAAACGAAAAAAATAGTTGCACTAGAATAACACAAAAATACACAAAATACAGCCCCTGCCATTGACAGGATTATGATTTTGTGAGGAATATAGACAAGCAAGTGAAGCAATTACATTGTAGGGTGGCTGTACTACAGTGAAGATGTTTATGGGAACGTGGGAAGGAACCTCTGCATCTGTCTGAGTCTGGGGGTGGAGGATGGAGAAGGTTTAAACAAGTTATTTTTTTTTAACGTATAAAGAAAATACATTTATTTCTTACAGTTCTAGCTATGATTTAATATTAATAAAAAAACATGGATTTCTCAAACTTCTAAACAAGTTATTTTTAAGCTGATAATTTAGGGTGAGTTGATATTGGAAAAAAGGGGGATGTGAGGTTATAGAGAAAGATGGTGCATGTGGAAGGAACAGTGTGGACCAGTCCCAGGAGAGAGCATACTGTGTGGGGGGCACTGTTCCCTCGCCACATGCCTGGCTATTCAACTATCAAAATTGCCTAAGAATTACAGGCCACTGATCTATACTAAGAATTTCTTTTTATAACATTAGGCAATGAAAATAATAAATGTGCCTCTGTGAAGTCAGCATATGTTTAGCATAAGACTAATTGCAAGACTAAATAGAACATTCATAATAGTACCTGAAGAAAATGTAATGATGGAAAAAAGCCATTTCCTTTGGACCAAAGAAATTACATTATGGAAATTGCGCCATCAGAATGAGTTAATAGGTGGCTTAAAAAAATCCAATGCCTGGCAAATAAATACATAAATTAAGGATCGTGAATAAGGTTAATGTTAAAGTAACATTTGTTCATTTTATAGAAGAAAGGACTTTGCATGGAGGGAAGGGATGGGTGAAAAGGGAGCTTTGAAATTAGACAGCAGGAGACCACACAGCTTTACAGGGGAGCTGAAGTCTATTGAACTGCCTGGAAGTTCATCTTTGCCCACCAGCCATTTTCAACAATCTCTGGCTGGGCTTGTGGCTATGCCAATTCCTTGGCTGTAGAGGTGGTAGAAATGCTGGTGATCATTGACGAAAAGACCAGCAAGCTGAGCTGAACTGTCTGGTGAGTGAGCTTCCCCTTTACTGGTAAGCAGGGATTTGCCATCACTTCTTTTCACAGTACATTTCACAACCATTTCTGAAAGAGCCCAGCTGTGCTGAGATGGCCACTGGGGGGATGCGGGGTGTCTGTGTGGAGCAGCTGAGCAAGCCCCACAGCCCTCAGATGCTCATTGAATTGCTTTCCAGAAGCCTATTCGTCCACCTTCAACTGACATGGAAGGGAGCAGAGCGAATGGTAATGATCTGAAATCTCAGCCACGCTAGGTGGGCATGAGCTAATTTGCAATCTTCAAATTAAGGACAAATGTCCTGAGACATTGAATAGAACCAAGTGAGAGTGTCCTCAGCAGTGGAGAGAAGGATCTTAGAAGAACTGTTTGAGGTGGCAACATTTTCTCCCACCCTGGTTAGCAGAGGTTAATGTTTATCTTTCCTGTCCACAGAAGCTGAACTTCCGAATCTGACACCTCAGCTTTCTTAAGTTGGTTGACAACCTGTGCTCTTCGTGTTTCTGTTTCCCACAAAAGTAATCACCTTGCTCTTTTTGTGGTTGAAAAACAGGAGCTCTCCTTAGGAAACCCCCAGGATATAGTGTAAGGCAAATAGGCTTTTCTGCTTGGGTCATCTACTCACAGAGCTAAGCGCTAAAATCAGAAGTTTCTTAGCAAACTACCTTTTCTGAACTAGCTTTGGAGGGAGAATCAGAATGCAATTTGAGAAGATTGCATCCAGGCAAACATCTGGGCGAGAAAAAGACTTCAGTCTAGCTGAAAAACTGGAAATGAAGACGTGCTGTTGAAGAAGTTGTTTCTTACACATTCGTACAGTAACCGCTTTGTGTTTCCTCTTCCCTCTCATTCCCTAAACAATCTGATTATCGTGTTTCCTGTTGGTAGGTTATATTTTCTCTATTTTTATATTTGTTTACAGAAATATGCTAGCAAAACAAAATGTACCCCATTCATTCTAAAATAGCCTTAGTAGTTTGTGTCTGCCACCTCCATTTCTAATGGGGATGTCACGTTCATGCTTTTGTACTTACTAGTATTTCTGCTTGGAATTGTCCTGAGATTTTGCATTTTGAGGAAAACATCCCTCTTTCTTAAACAATCAAGCTTTACCCTATTGCTGAGGATGTTCCCAATTCCTTATGGTTCAGTCTTGCTCCTTCCTCTCTGTTTCCACTGCAAGCAATTCTTATCTCCGTTGTCAACACTTAACATATGGATCCTGTTTTCTCTTTATTTGGCCATCTCTCCTATTAGGCTGTGTTACCTTAAAGATAGAGCTAAGATCTTTCTTCCCTTCATTGCCTTGCACGGGGTCTGGTGCGTAAAGAGCACTCAGTAAATGCGTGTTGGAGAATACCATTCATGCTCAAAGCATTTATTTTCCCAGGTTCCTCACTTCATATCCATACGAGGTGTTGTTTGTACCTCTACTGAAGAATTTTTATGTAATGTATATTTGCTCTTACTGAGAACTAAAGATATAGAGATGGGTGTGACTTAACTTGAACACATACATGCTACGTTCAGTGGATTTATTTCTGTCCTATGTAGTTAACAGTCAGAATTGAGGAGCTGCTGCTCTGAGTCTGAAGCCAGGTAGAAAACAAACCCCACCAGGTGGCCCTGAGCTACAACAATTAAGATCTGGAAACAGATGTGCTGTTGAGTCCATCACTGGCATTTTTCTTTAAAGACAAAAGAACTCTTCAGTTTAGGTTACTTTAAGCCATCACCTTGCTTTTGCTGCTTGGTCACCTTGAAGTATGTAGCAGGTCTCAGCCTGACTCCCTGGGGTCAGGTGTGCTCAGGTCATCACACTGTCAGTGACCCAATCATGCTGACTTTGGTAAGGTGCAGAGGAGGTCCCCAGCACAGCGGGTATTTGATTGTTCTCTTAAGTGACAGCCTTTCCAAAGCTCTTGCCTTAGGGTATGAGTGCAACTATGGAGGCAAGGGGCACAGACCCATGATACCAAAACAAAGGCAGTGCCACGGAATGATTAAGAGTAAGACAGCATCTGGCTTTCCCAGAAGATGACTGTGAGGAAAGGAGGTGAGTCCATACATAGATTTTATTTTGGAGATGAGCACAGGAAACACAAGATGAAGAATAGGATGAGTAAGGCAGAAAAGGTAGAATGTCCAGTGTGGCGTGAACTGATTAAGTGAAGTGAGTTACAACTGTGGACAAGAGGAGCTCAGTCCTAACAGGAAACTTTGGGAAACTGTGCCTCAAGTTCATCTCCCCCAGGAGGTGAGGCATTGGCAGTTATCTGCTCCCAGAGAAAGTTAATTTCCTACCACTTGTACCTTCTAGCTTCCTCTCAGACTCCGAGGATGCGGATGCTGGCAGTGGGAAGTCAGGAAGGTGTGCATCAGACCCTAAGATAAAATCACTGGCCAATTTCAAAGTAAGATGCCGCACCATTAAATGTGCATTTCTAAATTCTAGATGTTTTAGAGCCAGTTTCGTGATCTTGAAACTCTTCACCTCCTTCAAGGATACAGAAATTTCGAGAGAATATAGTTAGGATTTTAAGAGAATCATTTGTCTAGTGAAATCTGTCTTGGGATCTTCACTCTTTCACCCACAAGTGTGCCAATGTCCTTCTTCTTATCAGACATGGATACTCTTCAATCAGATGCTTTGGAGAGCGTGATTTGCATCCCATAGCGAACTGGAATCTGAGGTCCACTAGAGGAAATCTGAAGGGCCAGAGAGACAGACATGCTAGTGAATTGCTTTGGAGGGAAAGTAAAGGTGAACAGAGGCACATTCTGGAAACACAACAGAAGAAATATGAAGGGTTCCCCATGTCCAATGTTCTAGATGGGGCAACTTAAGTTTTTCTGAGAATGTTTCCTAGAAGTAGCAATAGTACAGTGAGAGAGTGAGAGGACTGAAAGAGACCCAGGAATTACAGCCGCAGTGGTTGCCTGAACGACAGTCATTGGTGGGAGAGATGTGTCCACCTGAGAGTTCACAACAATATATATGCCACCAAAGTGCCCTATCCTGAGTGACAAAGGTAACCCCAGCTAAGATATATCCCTTTCTGATCATGGAAAAAGAAAAAAAATAGAAACTTGGGAAGGAGACACATAGGAGGGGAGAGAGCAAGGACCATGATCCTTTCTCTTACTGCACCAACCACAGAAGTGGAGAAGGAACAATGATCAAACGTTGATGCAATTTAGAGTCTGGATTACTATTTGGGGCTAGAAACTTGTCCACAAGACTGTCTGTTGTCTCAAGTGAGAAAAAATTATAAGATTTTCTTAAGACCAAGATTTTATCCAGAGTCAAGGGAAAATTTTTTTCTCCAGAGGTGGGACCAAAGGAAAGTTGTTCCTTGATTGTATCCTATGGGGGACAGTTGCTGAAGCCTGGAAGGACTGTGAAAACAGATTCTTGATTGAGATTCTAGCTCTATAGCTTTTTGGCTACATGGTCTTGGTAAAATATTAGAGTTCTCCAGAGCAACATAGCCAGTATAATATATACACACATGTAAATGCATGTATGTGTGAGAAAGATTATGAAGTATATGAATGATATATATGGACTTATTGTAAGAAATTGGCACATGCAGCTATGAAGGCAAGCAACTCCCAAATATACAGAGCTGATATCTCAGTCTGAAGACAGTCAGGGAGGAAAATTCTCTCTTATCCTGGGGGAAAGTCAGCATTTTTCCTATACAGGCCTTGACTGATTGCATGAGGCCCACCCAGTTAATGGAGGACAATATGCTTTCCTCAGTCTACTGACTCAAAATGTTAATCTTATCCAAACTCCCTCACAGAAACATTTAGAATAATGTTTGACCAAATAACTGGGCACTTGGGGATATAATGAAATTGACACATAAACATCACAGTTATGCTCTATGAATCTGTTTTTTAATTTCAGGGGTTATTTAGATATTAAATGAGTAAGTCTGTAAGGTACAGATAAAAGTAGAGTCTCAAAAAAATGGTATCCATAATTACTCCTAATGGATGTGTTCAGAGATGCAAGAATTGGATCTAAGGTTGGGAAATACAGAACCTGGAGCAGTGTGATTGCAAGGTCAGATGTAGGCCAGCAGTTGGTGAGTAAATACAGAATGTCCCTAAAAGAAGAGGAATATGAACCTAAGGTAAATCTGGTCATGGACAAAGAGCTCTTTAAATTGTGCCTGTTGAAATAGGGTGGTGAGGGGGAATGTCTGATTTACATGTGCAAGTAATTATTGAGCCCCTATTATATACCCAAAACTGGAGTAGATGCTGAAGGTTCAGAGATGTGTGAGACATTATCTGTTCCTTTGCAGATGTTATAATCTGTGATGGGAAATGTTCTATAAGTTTATAATACTGTTGTGCTTTTAAGAGAGGCATCATTTATAAGGAAGAGTGAGGGTGAATTGCTGGAATAAGGGGATCAGGAAAGGAGAATAGGTCTCATTTTCTTGACATTTAAAGGGTCCTATAGAAGTTTGCCAAGTGAATATGAGGGGTAGGCATTTTGGGTAGAGGAATAGCATAACTAATGTCACGGAGGTACAATTTTTCATGGTGTTGTTGATAACAGAGTATCATGGGATAGTGCTGAGTTGCAGGGTAAGTGGACAGAGTTCCAGGAATGGGCTCATGGATGAGTTGGTATAGTAGCTAGGAAGTCTTGAGTGCTCTAATAAGAATTTTGGGCTTCAATCCATATAGGGTAGAAAAGTGATGTGGTTGCACTGGTGTTTTACAGGGAAAAGAAGATACAAAATACCAGATAGGAGTTTCTCTAGGCCACTATAGCAAATAGACTTATTATTTTTCTGTGTTCTCAGAAATGATTTATTTCCAAGGATTCAGCTGGCCTAGCCATTATAGCCCCAATCTACATCAATGAAACAATTGTTGAATTTAAATAAAGTTGTCCTGATTACAAGGTTTAGAGTCAAGTCATATGTGGGCAATCAACTCTGAGAAGCAATTTATATGTACTCTAAATTACCATCAAATCTTTTAAATTTCCTGTGAAGTGCAACCCAGCATAATTTCTCAGTCCACTTTGAGAACCGCTGTTTATTGGGTAGTGGACAGTGTAACAGACATGGTGGGTATTGCTGGAAACCAAACAGCAAACCTGGCATATTATATTTGCATCTGAAAATAGTCTTATCTCATAATATTCTTTCTGACATGCAGATCTTGATCCCATGCACTGTGACTCTTAAGGTGTTTTTTATTTCCCCCACAAATGACACCATCATTGTGCTCATTTCATATGGGCCCATTGTGGACGTGTTAACAAGGTAATAGGCGAGTGATAGGTTTCTGTTCTGCTGGTAATTACATTTGACAGGCAGTATTGCAGGCTGCCTCAGGAAGCAGAAAGATTACTGTCCATGAGACAGGTTTTTGTCTCAAGATAATGTCTTTATTAGGTGTCCCTTTGTACAGCCAGAGGAGCCCAGGAACTCAAATATGGCTCATAAGTAGCTTGGAGAATCCTAGTGTGTTTATTTTATTTATTTTTTTTTTTGCAGTTTTTGGTTGGGTCTGGGTTTGAACCCACTACCTCTGGCATATGGGGCTGGCACCCTGCTCCTTTGAGCCACAGGCGCCGTCCCTGTGCTTAGTTTTTAACACAGTCTTTGACAGTTTGGGGCAAAATCCATATAGAAAATTCATCTTCGGTTGGTCACTTACAACTGCACATTTTCATTCTTTGATAGCCCCACACCAAACTGCTCAGAGAAGAAAAATGTTTCAAGTCGCTATAGAATAGTCTGTCTTCCAGCAGGCAACCCAGCAAGCTAATACATATGCAGCAGACAGAGACCCCTCATTTACATGAGGGAAAATGATACTCTGTCTTAAGGATTACACGGAGCTTCTCCCTTTCTCTCGGCATACTTCTAGATGAATAAATTTTCTCTCACACTCATATTGCCTCTACAAATAATAAAAAAATTAGGCAGTGCTCACGAAATATGAAGACAGATGTTAAAATAAATATTTTTGTTTGTTTGTTTAGGAGAGAATTATAAATGGAAGTTAATTCATTTTCCTCTAGAAGACATATGAATACTTTCCATCAACTTCTCAAATTGTTAAGTGTAGGGAGGTTAGAATAGTAAGGGTTGTAAATATTCCTTAAGTGGAGGTAATATTAAAGAATCCTCTATACCTTACTGAACAGCCATTCAGTGAGTGATCAAAAGGTGGTTTAATAAATTGTTGATATTTAGAAGGTTAGTACCCTAGTTCTTAGAATTTTTAACATTATAATCATGGACCAGTGTATGTGATTTTGGTTGGAATAAAATGAAATTGGCATGTTTTAGTTTTATTTCTTTTATTTACGCTGATCTAAAGCAGCCTCAGATACTACATTTGTGCTAATAATAATGATTATAAACTTGCATTGAGCTAGGCACTGTTCAGATTTCATGTACTTAATCCTCACAGGGTTATGAGGAAGATATTATTTACACAATAATTTCACCATTTACATAAAGGGAACTGAGACAGAGAGTGATTAAACATTTTTTTCCCAAGATCAAGTAACTATAAACAAAAGAGCTGGGATTAGAACTCAAGGACTCTGCCAAATTTTGACCCTTACTGTTATTGCCTTGAAGGAAAAATCTATTTACAAACACTAAAATATTAGTTTGTATTTCCATCTAATCTATCCATACATGTAGTTAAAAGAACTGAATAGTTCTGGAAAACTTTGTAAACAAAGATTAATCCCCTGGAAACAGTTTCCCATTTCCTGTCCCTACAGCCAACCACTTTCAAAGTTTCAATACATTCTCTTGGTGTTTCCATTCATATCTTTAAATAGCATGTTTCTTTGATACTTTGTCTTTGCTACTTTTAATATTACTTTGTTTATTCATGTTATTATGTTGTTTACTATGGATTTATTATAATTTATCTTTTAACTCTCACCAGTTGTATGAATACCTCTAAGACATTCGTTCTTCCATGTTATTGAATGAATATCCCCATGGTTTGGTTGATGTCTAGGCTTGCTGTGTAGCTGGTGTCCTGAGAGCATGCCTGTGCCATGATTCTAGGGATCTCTTTACCTCCCCCTGGGGTGGGGCTCCTGTTCTCATATCCCATGCTTACTCTCTCTTGGCTTGTTACTCTGCTTGGTGGAGCACATTCTCCATGAGAAAGAGCACGTAGGAGAAAAGGTTTTGAGACCTTCCTTCTCTGAAAACTACCTGATTAAATGCATTAATATTTACAAATTGCATAAGAAAATATCTGGCACGTAGTAAACAAAATATACATGTTTTCGAAAATAATCTTACCTTCATTCTTGACTGGTAATTTGAGAAAATACTGCATATTAATTTGAAAATCATTTGGTTTTCCATCAGGATTTTGAAGGTAGTGTTCCATTGTCTTTTAGGTTCAGTAGGGAATTTAAGAAGTCCAGGGCCTCTCTGATTCTTTAGTTTTAAAATCCACAATTTTTACTTTCATGATGGTACAGGTATAATTTTCCTTCACTTTTCTGGGTATGCCTAAACTTTTCCAGTCTATCTATTTATAAATTTATATTATGTAAATGTTTGTACATTATGTCTTTGGTGACTTGCCCCATATCCGTGTAGTTCCAGCTCTGCCTTTCATTTTTCTGGCTTTTCTGCTATTTTGATGCTGGGCTTCGTGATTTTGTGGTTTGGAGCCCCCTCAGTTGTGCATGGTGGTTCCACAGGGCAGAGAATAGTATTTTCTTTCCTATTTTCCATGCATATTTGTCATCTTCATCTACTATCTGGAGATTTCTTTTGCTTTCTCTTCCAGCCTTTTCACTGAACTTTTCATCTCTGTTGTCCTGTTTTCCATTTCAAAACTCCTCTTTCCTCTTTCTGTGTGTGTGTGTTTTTTTTTTCCTCAGCATATTGTTTTTGTTTCATGAATGTGGCATCCTTTCACTAGTAACACATTAAACAACAGTGAATAATAACATCATAGTGATTGTGTTCTTTTAATGGAATTCATGTGTCTTCTTTGTTTATATGTCAAATTGCTTTGGGTTCTGTCTTTTGTATTAGAAGCTTCCCTCAAATGTTTGAAGCTGGCCTTTCACGTAAGAGCTGGACAATAAAACACTAACCAAGAGCTCTGTACAAATGGAAAGATGATTGTTGACAATAGAATTCAATAAGGGGTAATCTGAGCCCCTGTCTTGGGAAACACCTGAATGTCAGTAACTTCAATTTTCATTTGTTGATTTTCTTACAAAATGTTCCTCTAAATGCCTCCTTGGGCAATATAAGTTCATCTTTCACCATTCTAATCGTTACATAAACTTTCAGGTATTTCTCCTGTATTTAGTATGGAATTTACACTCAGTTGTGCATGGTAGAGAAGACATCTCCTATCTTCTGCTCTGGTGAAGGAGCCGTCATCTGCTGGGCAGAATAGGGATAGGAACTGAATGTACATCTAGTTTTTATTTTTTTATTTTTTTGGGGGGGGGCTCTTTTTCCTTTTTATTTATTTATTTATTTTTATTGTTAAATCATAGGTGTGCACATTAGTGCAATCGCCTGTACCCATTCTAAGATGCACCATAGATGTGGCCCCACCCATTTCCCTTCCTCCACCAAAACCTCCCCCCTCCCTTCCCCTTCCTTGGCCCTTTCCCCATAGTCTTGTGGTATAGTTGGGTTATAGCATTCATGTGAAAGCTATAGTTCAGCTTCATAGTAGGGCTATGGATACTTTTTTCTTCCATTCCTGAGATACTTCGCTAAGAAGAATATGTTCCAGCTCCATCCATGTAAACATGAAAGAGGTAAAGTCTCCATCTTTCTTTAAGGCTGCATAGTATTCCATGGTATACATGTACCATAATTTGCTAGTTCATTCATGAGTCGATGGACACTTGGGCTTCTTCCTTGACTTAGCAATTATAAATTGGGCTGCAATAAACATTCTGGTACAGATGTCTTTGTTATATTGTGACTTTTGGTCTTCTGGGTATAAACCTAGTGAAGGAATTATAGGATCGAATGGCAGGTCTATTTTTAGGTATCTAAGTATTCTCCAAACATCCTTCCAGAAGGAACGTATTAGTGTGCATTCCCACCAGCAGTGTAGAAGTGTTCCCTTTCCTCCACATCCACGCCAACATTTCTGGTTTTGGGATTTTGTTATGTGGGCTATTCTTACTGGGGTTAGGTGATATCTCAAAGTAGTTTTGATCTTTAACCCAAGTTTGGCTGCTTTCAGAAGTTATCTAGTGTTGTCAATTCCTGAGCCTTTTACATTCTGTGCTGGAGAACAAATGGCTTTTTGGCTTTTCTCACTGGTTGTTTAGGTTCAGTTTTTCAGATCTAAGAAAACAG
Source organism: Loris lydekkerianus (assembly GCA_963574355.1). NCBI lineage: Eukaryota > Metazoa > Chordata > Mammalia > Primates > Lorisidae > Loris > Loris lydekkerianus. Next base: position 29,503 of record CAUYPK010120624.1, read on the forward strand.
TCATCACGCCTTCATCTGCTTTTTGGTTCCACAATTTTACCTTAAATATAACTTTAATGAGTTTTCAAGAAGAGCAGATGCAAGTGCATGCATTTAGCTAACCATCTTGGAAATTTGTTTGTAGATACATTTTTAGTTTTGCATAATTATCAGTTTACATGTTGGAGGCTTGTATACCCGCCACGATGATGCTCTGTGTGTGTGTGTGTGTGGGGAGAGGGACAGAGTCTTCCTTCTGTCCCAGGCATGAGGTGGGCGGCAGAGGACACCAGGGAGGCATCTCTAAGCACAGAAGAAGAAAGGCAACGTATGTGCAGGAAAGAGCACAAGCTTGGGGTGAAGAGACCTGAGACAGAATCTTCTAACTTTGAAAGAGTAATTAGTCCTCTTGTCATCTCAATTTCATTATTTATGAAGTGATTAGAATAATATATTTCATGCAGTTGCATTTTTTGGATTGAGATAAATCCAAACACAACCCTTGAATATGGTGCGCAGTGGAGGCCCTTTTCCATGTTGAATGAAGGGAGAGCATTATAGACAGGGGATGGGACGGGGGTTGGGAAGAATCCATTTGAAAATTTTCGGATATGTAAAAATCTGTATACTTACACCTACATCGTATTATTATCCAGAGCTAAACCAATTTACCTATTGGCTAAAATACATAGCTTATGAAAGCTGCTTCCAATTTCCAGATTCTGTAGTTGTTATAAAAACCCTATTGTCAGAATTGGGTTGCATGGGTAGGTTTAGCAAGTGTGGAGTACACATTTTAGAGGGACTATGAGTTTGAATCTGAACTAAGACTTTTTAAGAAAACTCACAGGGCCTGAGCAGGTGACAACAGTTGTAAAATGCTTGCGTGTCTCTCTGCATGTGTTGAAGTAAAAACTGAGATAAGAGAGGACTTCGTTGATCACGTATCCATTTGTTACTAGCACAGAGAGATTGTCTTGCCTTATCCTGTTTAAGAGAAAAGTCTTCAAAATAAAGAGCAGCTGAAGAAAATAATAATCACACCTATGAACAGTTCCTGGAGGCCACGATCCTGCTACATAGATGGAGAGGGAGAACTTAGAGCAGCATAGTAAAGGCCTTAGGTAATAGAAATGTATTGAATAGGGTTGTTCATGTGACTGCCATGTTTAGTTAGAAGGGAAGATAAAAGTTGTTTTTACAAGGGTACATGTGAAACTTACTAAATGTAGAATATAAATGTTTTAACACAATAAC